>VCMS01000090.1:17423-190875 GCA_022539475.1 Gracilaria domingensis | reverse complement strand
ACTGCACGACTTCCGTTCAGAATCGATCGCGGACGATGCTCAAGGTAATTCCGCCCCCCGCACCAGTGAAGCAGTCCGTGACGAAGAGGAGGACTCCCGCTGCTGCTGCTGCAACATCTGCCAGTGAAGAAGGGGAGCCGCGAAGAAGTGCACGAGAACGGGCGCAGGTGAGTTTTAGGGAAATTGAGCACGGCCGAAATCGAGGTGCCATAGAAGTTCTGGATAGCTCTGAAGAAGAACAGCGGGCTCCGCCGAGGAAGAAACGGAGAAAGACTTTCACACAACAGATGAGATCTACTCTGAACAGCATGACACCGGATGACCTGATGTCTCAACTAAATGAACATGTGCTGAGAGGAAGGTCGATGAAGGTTCAGTTCGTGGCATTGGGAGAGGGAGCGAATGCAGAGAACGCAGGCAGTTCTGCATTTGTGGATGACGAAGAGCTTCTTTCTGTGACAGTTCCACGGGTTGTCACCGTCGAGAAAGATGCTGCGCCAGACGATCAGCAAGAGACAGGTGGGGGGTCATTTGATGACGAGTCACCTACAGCTCTTCCGGAATCTGAGGAGCACGGACTTGTTCGAGTGACCCATATGATGGCCCACTGAACCCATCATGGTGCGGGTATGCCAGGCTGAGACCGCAGGAATGGCAAGGGAAGAACGTAATTGAGCACAAGGACCCCTGGCTCAGAGTCATTCACTTGCCGAAGGGACATAGGTCGGAGCTGCTAAGTGTCTCGAATCTCAGAGATGTACACCATCTTGTCTTTTGGCACGCTGCAAGGGCTGAACATCGCCTACGGGCGGAGACATTTGGTATGCAGTATCCTCGTACTCGATCGACAGGTATGGATGATGAAGAGGTGCTGTGGGTTGCTGCGAAGGAGCATGACGAATTTGGGCAAATGTTCTTCGCCCGAATGCAAGCTGAGCTAAGGCAGAATGGATATTGCGTGCTTGATGGCTTTGCGACGGATAATGGTGTCCCTAAATGGGAGGAGTTGGAAGAAGTTCGGGAGTTCGGAGATGTGTCGGGGAAGTTGGTGGACTTCTTCGAGAATGAGTATGGAGCGATGCCGGATATACGGAAAGGAGAGGAACAGAAGTCGTTTGTTCAAATAATCAACGATGATGAAGGATGGAAGGACGGTAGCGATGGACCATTTGAGGGGAGAGTGATGTCGACACGTTGGGGTACGGTGGAGAAGCCGGAGGATAATGAGGAGCTCAGGTGGGTTGTAAGGTCGCGTGCTTTACTTGATGTTCGAATGGGTACAATTGCTGCGGCTTTGGGACTATGGGACAATGAAAGGGAAGCTGTGAAGATGTACACTCCGAAAACTGGTGGTCGATTTCTGGGGACGACGAGAAAGTGCAAGCGCCAGACGCTGCACACCGACTTCAGTGGTCTGGTTACGAAGGAAACAATGAATACTGGCAACCCCGGATACTTTGTAATGGCCTCTGGGAAAGAGGGCTTTCCTCTCTGGGTGAGCGCTGGAAGCCATCAACTGGTGGGGATGAACAACCAACAGTTGCGAGTGATGTCGGAGGTGTATCCAGCGAAGAAGATAATCATCCCACCGTACTCTGTATTCGTGGGCCGTGGTGATGTGACACATGCTGGAGCAAGTGGGAAGGACAAGGTGGATAGGCCCGAGTCTATGGATTTGCTGGTTAGATACCACATGTACATGGTACCAGAGGGCTACGCACTACCTGATGCTGTTCATCGGGTGCGGGATTTCCGACCCACGTTTGTCAATGGTGACGAGGAGGAGGAGGCGGAGGATGAACTGTTGTCCGATAAGGAGGGTGGGACGGTTGACATGGACGAAGACCAAGTGGTCGTGGAGATTGGTGTGGAAGCGGACGCCGGTAGAACCGAAGTGCTCGAGAGTAGTAGTGATGACGATTTGCCAATAATGAGGCTGCGAGCGCCTCGAAGTGGATGAGAATGAGATGATTTGTAAATTATGTGTGTCTTGCGAGTATTAAGAGTAGTATACTATTACAAGGCTATACATATGAACATAGAAAAGGTGCGGCAGGCTGGTAATTGAACAAATGTCAAACGTCTTTGGTCCAGTTGCGTCTAATTGCAACATGCGAAATGCTCGGTATCGTTAACATCATTGGTGGCACCTGTCAATTCGCAATTGAACATGTAGCGTCCTAACATTTCTGAAACTGCACTTCAGGTTGCTTTTAAGAGAAGTGTGAAACTGAGAAGTCTATACAGTTCCTGTCTATGGGGTACTTGTGGCAGTATGGTGACTGTATCAGGAAAAATGGCAGAGGAACAGAGAGACTTGGCGGAAATTTCACCAAATACCTTGTCTAAGTTCATATATGCCAATGGTTACGGTATATTAAGTTCCGTTGATGGAACGTTGAGAAGAGAAGGAGAGTCAATTCCAGAAGAAGTTGTGAAGTGTATGAAGTTCATTGACGAACGTGTTGGTTTCGGACTTGTCACAGGGGGTGATGTGGGCGACGTGGAGGGGAAAATGGAAGGACTCGGAGACTATAAGTTTGGTGTCTCGGCGAATCATGGAGCTTTCCTGCGTTTCTCTGACGAGAGGGAAATTAAGGGTGCATTCAATGATCATACCCTTGACCACACTGTTGACGGACTACTGTTCCTGGCAAGGGATTTGAATAGGAGGCATGGTATTGTGAATGATGATGACAAGGGGTTCGTGGAGACCAGAAGTGATAGTGGCCTTCCCAATTTCGTGTACAACAAACTGTGGCAGTGGAAAGAAGAAGTGGATTCTGCTATTGGGGACCTGTTGCAGAAGATGGATGCGTTTGTTGTCTATCCCGGCGATAAAAGTTGCGAAATTGTGGACAAGCGATACACAAAAGGAAGCGGAGGAGAAAATCTTGTGGATAATGAACCGAGATTTATTGATACGGATGACGTCGTGACGTTCGGAAGTGCTTTGAGCGACGGGCCTTTGCATGAGGTAGGCGTGTACGGCGTTCACGTCAAAGAAGATTGTATCCCGGGTGGAGTACACAACCTGTTCGAAAGCGTGGAGGATGTACATTCGACAATTATGTTGGTGGCTCTGTTGTACGGCTACGAGGAAAAGCAGCACGATAAAAACCACCATGATTCATAAAAGGGTATTGAGATATACACGACACTTTTATTACTGAGATCTCATATCATAGCTAAGTATTAAAGGCATCGTAGCACTTGAAACAAATTCCAAGAGCATTTCTAAACCTTTGACACTTGCATTTTCTGTACCCGTACAGTTCTGCCACCCTTCTGATGGTCTCATGCACGTCCTCCACGCCATCAACAAGATATGTTAACGCTGCTGGATGGTCTTCTCCCTTCACATGAACTGCCAGGGTTGCCATTTCATATAGAGGGCCATCATTGGAAGCATTCCCGAAAGCAACGATTAAATGTGTGTCGAACTGGGGGTCGTTTTCAACCAAGGCTACCGCCCCACTATTTTTCGTGAAACGAATGTCCCCTATGTCACAGTTTTCATCTTGAGGGTACGCAACCAGGTTCGGAAAGGATGTCAACACTTTTGAAATACCGGAGTTAACTTCTGTTTTCCACTTCGAGAGTCCATTGTACGTGAAGTTAGGGAGTCCACTGTCTTTTCTAGTGCTCACCACTGCTTGTTGACGCTCTTCGTGAAGTCCGTGCGATTCATTTAAGGAGAGTGCAAGTCTCTCAAGTTCGGCTGCACATCTTTCGTAACCTTCCCTGTCAAGGTCCTGATCAATTTCGGTACCATTGGATAATCTCACCCGTGCGCCTTGGTTTCCAGAGATGCCAAAAGTGTAGCCACCCAGGTGCTCCATGAAACTCTCGGCATCCTCTATATCTCGCCCAGTAGCAATTCCGAAACCAACGCGTGCGTTGATGTACTTCATGCATTTGACTGTTTCGGCAGGAATGTTCTCCGCAGCTCTTTTCAGAGTACCGTCAACATCACTAATCACGGCGTAGCCATTTTCGAATATTTCGTTAGCCAGCTGCTGAGGAGTTACTTCTTGGGCTCTAACTTCCGAGTTATAAATGTTTTGAAAGCTTTCGAAAGGGTTCGTTTTGCAAATGGGTGTGGGTATACAAATGAGAAGGATGTGATTGATGTTCACAAGGTGTTTCGTAGTATAAAAAGAGTCTAAGAACGACCATATGCGGGTATTGTAGTACTGTTTTAAAACGTTACTAGGAGGAGAAGTTTTTGCATCGATTTGAAGTAAAGAAAGGATGATTTAGTCATAAATTATATGTACGGGTTCAAGTGGGTAAAGAAAACTGTAAATATCTTTAACATGAGCTTAGAAATCAAGAAGAGTAAAACAACCTCCATTATGGGTTGAAACCCATAAAAGGTTTACCGTACTTTATACGGGTGCCCCAAGTAATGCAAACGCTTAGTTCTTCAGAAATATCACAATTTTTGTACTTGTTTCGTTACTAGTATCGTGCACTTTAATGATATGGAATGACCATTTTCTATCTAGCAAAATCTTAGCGAAGTATTAGTGATAACGGATGTAGGATTTAAAGGGGCATATTTGAACCACAGAAGGACGAACAATATAAGTAATGTAATAGGAACAGGTCATTTCGATAAAGTAACTTTTATGTTTAACTATCTCTAAAAGGTTTACAACACCGAAAAGTCATGTGTTCTAACCTCAAAGCTGGGGGAATGGGGAGGGGGATAACTTTTCCTTAACAACGTTGACGTAGTTTGTATGAAAAGGAGCGGGGTCACCGCCTACAATGTTTCATTCTTGGCGGGAAAAGTCGTAGAAGTACGCGTTCCTAAATTGAAAGTCGGAGAAAGAAGTAGGGAAGCCAACGAGAGTTTTCCCATATGCAAGAAGTCGCCCAACGGTCTCTTCCAGGTTGAAAGTAGTACCTGTCTTAAGCGAAACTATCTTCAACAGCTCTTTCATTATTGTGAGCACAACCGTACTGCACTCCGTAGCGACTACGTTCATAGGAATGAAACCTCTTGAGGCCCCGATGATGTTGAACGCTGATAGCCACACGAGCTTCTCATAATAGCTTACGAGAAATGTGTCTTCGTCGACAACCCCGCAAGTGAGACCCATAGACCTAAACCTGTCTGCAACGTTGGAGGCCCACTTTCCTGTTGCGACAGTGAGACCATCCGGACTTTGAGGAGTGACACCATCCTGCGGAGCTGCGTTTCTTGAGGGGACACCAACGTATAGGACAACTTTTGAACATTTGTCCACACCGAGCTTCGAAACCAATGGTATGATGTCTCCATTCTGGAAGAAAACGAGATTCTCTCTGAGCGAATAAGGGCAAGCCTGAATTACGGTCTCCAGGGTGTTCGTTCTTCCACAAACTAGTATCGGTACATCAGAAAGATGAGAGGTAGCACCCATGCTGCAGAATTCGTGTGCGGAAATGACCGTATCTTCTTCGTTCGCCAGCATGGTACCTATACGCCCCCTTCCAACAATAACGGCCCCAGTCCTTCGGGCGGGAGATGAGGCCTGAGGGACGTCAGAGTATCTGGGACTCGAAGGCGGACTGGGAGGCATGTCGGACTGGGAGTTCATTGCAAGTGTTCGAATGTTTTTGTGTGACGATAGAAATGGAAGATGGGGCGGAGAACTGCTGGGGTAAAGAGTGATACTTAAGAACAAACGCTTGGGAAGCGCAGAACGGGAACATGGTTCACTTTGTGAAAGTGAGCGAAATGTATGATATGTGATTGTACTGAATGAATGATAGGGCTTGTATGAGACGACAAGCCACAAAGTGTGATGATGTTTTATGAAAGGTAGGTGGAAGAGTAGAAAGTGTGCAATGAATGAAACTGATTTCGAACCTGAGTTGTAAAGTAGTTGTAAAGTACGAGTTACGGGGAGCTTGAATACAGGATGAAAGGAGCCATTTTGGCTTCATAAATGACGTGAACGGGTTTTATAGCTTCACTCGGATTGCCATAATTAAAAGGATGGAGTTGGATTGCGCCCGAATACGTCTATAAAGGTCGTAGAAGCACTTATGAGGGAAGGAGTTGTAGACATGTTATTGTTGATGACGGTGGAGCCAGGGTTTGGAGGACAGGCGTTTATGGAGGGTGTTCTTGACAAGGTGCGACATGCAAGGGAGTTGTACCCAAGACTAGGGATACAGGTGGATGGAGGTATTGGACTGAGTACTGTGAAAGCAGTAGTGAAGGCCGGTGCAAACATTTCAGTTGCAGGATCTGCCATCTTTGGCTCGAGTAACCCAGCTCATGTCATAGCTGGTTTTCGAAAGGTTGGTTAGAGATAGTAGCATAAATTTATTGTTTATTACAGTGTTACCTTTACGTGTTATCACGACTATATTCTCCGTGTCCATTGGAGATGTATTTCTCTTGTATCACAACCGGGAAAGGATGTGAGAGAACATCAATATATCCCCAGTGGACGCTGAGAGGGAGGATGAACTACTCTACGTGCTACCACTGTTACCCATCTGGTGTCGAGTGGTGACATATTCTTTTTTTGTCACAACCCACAAAAGATGTGACGGAAGAAGAACATGCCCCCAGTCGAGACAGAGGGTGAGCAACTCTAAGTACAATCACTAGTCCCTAGCTTACCTCCACTGGCAATATCTTCCTGTTTTGCTATAACCATCGAGTGGGGTTATGGTGGAAGAGAAAAATATCACCGGTCGAGGCGAGGTGGGTGGGGACTATGTGAAGAGGGGACAGAGAGATGGCGCTTAAATAGTGGAAGGTGCGAAGGTGTACAGTAGATGTTTTGGCGGGAAATGGGATGAGGGAAACAGGGACAATCATGGTGCTGGATATAGCCCGTGTGGTTGGACAGTGGAGGTGGACAGCACAATTTAGCTCGATTGCACTGTATCGCAGCGGAAACTTCGATCCAACTACTACTTCTTCTTCTGAAGATGTCGAACGGATACGTGAAGGATGAGGAGCTGTTGGCGCTGTTGGAGGGGAAGGAGGTACCGCAGACGCCGTCACCAAAGCGGAAAGAGGACGTGATTACGGCGGCTGGTCGGATGTCGCAGAAGAAGGAAGTGGCCAATGAAGGAAAGAAGTGTGAGGCGAGGAGAGGGGATGGTGATGAGGTGGAGAAGGGGGTAGAATTGGAGGTGGAGGGGGTCGCAATGGAGAGAAGGGGTGCGGTGCATCTGAGTCAGTTAGAGGTTGGAGACCAGATAGAGAGTGGGGGCGGAGAGGGTGACAGGGAGATGCGGTTTGTGGGGGAGATGAAGGCGAGGGTGGGGATGTTGGGGTTGGTGATGAAGGAGCAACTGGACGATGGAATTGTGGAGATTGTAACGGAAATGGGCGGTGTGGTGCTGAGTGGGGGTGGTAGTGGTGTTTCGGTTGAGGCGATTTCGAGCCTGTGGAATTCGTTGTCGGTATTGGGAGTGGAGATGAGAAATCATGTGTATGGGATAGTGGAGTGTGCGGGAAGAGAGGTTGGAGAGTTGCGGGAGGAGAATAGGGTTCTGAACGAGAGGTTGGACGTGCTGGAGAAGGAGGTGAAGGAGCTGGGCAAGAGGCAGAGATTGGTGGAAGAGGAGACGGTGAAAGGAGGTGTGGAGGGAAAGACGGAGAAGGGAAGTGTGGGAAGGGTGGCGGTGTAGAAGGGGTCTCCTGTGACACCGAAGACAAAGGGTGGTGGGGTTGGGGATGGGAAGAGCCGTCTGAAGAAGAGGCGTAAGGAGATGAAGAAGGTGGTGGAGGAGGTGCCGCGGGAGGGATTGGGAGCTCCGGTGGTGACTGGGTTTAGGAGTGCGGCGGAGGTAGCGCGGACTGCGAAGGGGATTCTGAGGGGACAGGAGGAGAGAAGGATGGGAGGGATTTGAAGCCGTTTTGGGGCGAGGCGGGTATACGAGAAGGGGGAGGGTTGTCCACCTGACTTCTACAAAATGACGTTTGCGGAGAGGGAGAGAGAGGATGGGAACGCGTGATGGGCGAGAAATGGGTAAATAGCGGGGGTGGTGTGGACTGGGAAGAAGTGATGGGATGATTGAGGTGGGATGAGTTGCGATTGGCATTGCAACATGGGAGAAAATGGAAACGCAAACTAGCACGAGTGCAGTTTTGAGAGAGGGTGGCGGAAAAGAGTGAATGGGGTGGTGCGGCGAAGTAGAACCTCTACAAAAACTAGGGGACCCAAGAACTAAACTGCGCGAAATGGAATTTAATATTCCAAAATTTCTTAATTTTTTGAGTGCCAGCCTCTGCTACCCCCTTGCGCGCCCCAAATAGCCCCAAAACTAGCTTAGTTTCCAAAGCGAACAGACTATAATCCACTTTGCAGAACACAGACGTTCTCCTCCTCTACGTTTCTCCCTTGTTGATCGTCCGAACAACAATTCCGGAGAAATTCGTATTGAGACGAACAACACCCCAAGTAGTTCTAGTGGACGTCCCCCCGATCCTTCGAAAATTGCGCACAATATTTCGATGAGATTTAAGGATGACTCGAAAAAATTCTCGGGTGCTTTAGGTGAAAGTTGGAACGAGTTCTTCAAGGAGTACAAATTAGCCTTAGCAGATTACAACGTACCTCCCGATAAGCAAATGCAATTTATGCATCACGTTCTGCGCGATAAGGCTAAATGCTACTTCTTTCAGATAATAGTTGGTCATGCAGACAACATTAGCCTTGCTAATGAAATGATGGAATCACAATATAATTCCACTGCTCGCCAGAAACGTATTGAGAACCAGCTAAACAGCATTCGTTTTGACAAGTATGTCACTGACAGTAAGGATGACACTAAGGCATTGGAAAATCTCGAAAGCGATATTACTAAGCTCGCTCCTCAAGGCTCTACTCACTGTCAAAACGACGCAAGTCTAATTGGTTACTTACGTAAAGCTGTTATTGGACACAGTTGGGCCACTCTTCCCATCGCACGTTTGGACACAGAGAACCTGTCGTATCAGGAATTCTACACCCAACTAGAATGCTCCATGCAGCGCGAGAAGGAGGAAAATTCTGTAAAGAAAGGTAGCTCCAGTAAATTTAGTTCTAAATCAGCTACGACATTTTAGCAGACTAAGGCTCCACCAGCTCGCTATGGGCGACATCGTAATAACGCGAGGCCTCGGTGGAAGGATCGGACATGCTTCAATTGTGGCGAACGGGGACACATTCTGAAGTATTGTCGACATCCAATGGACTCACTAGCCACTGCGGCTCGTAAAGTACAACTTTACCAAAAGTCAGGTAAATTTGGGGACCGCAGTAAGGCCTTGAAACGCGTTCTATATGAGGTGTGTGATCAAATCGATCAACAGTGGGACTTGGAAGATGCTGACACATTCTTCAACGATGCTGAACACTCGGAATCGGACCAGGAAAGCAACGCATCTGAATCGGACGAAGATAATGCTGCCATTTACGGGACGAATTATTTAGATACATTCTATACTAATTTAGACGCAGATACTTCTGCAGCCCTTCTCGATTTTTCTGATGACACTTCTCCAAGGCGTATGCTCCAAAATAAACTAATGAGTGCTCCTAAAGGAATAGCTCATAAACTTAAAAGGCAATGTGAGCGTATGTTTGATTGCTTTAAAGTTTCAAATGCTGCCTTAGATGCAACAGAATCATCTGAGTTTAACGGTGGTTGTTTAGATATAGGTGCCCAGCGCACAGTAATTGGATTACCCCAAGCCCAAGCCTATTGTCAGAAATACGGTATTAAACTCAAGAAAAAGAAATCTTCTATCCGTTTTCGACTAGGTAACTCTGTTTTTAACAGTATGGCTAAGGTTCCAATTCGTATAGTTGTCCCACAAGGTCGAGTTCTCAAACTCAATGTGGATGTCATCACCTGTAATGTCCCATTACTTCTCGGTTTGGATTTTATGGACCGTGAACAGATCTACGTCAACAACGTGGACAACTTACTCATCTGCAAACACGGCTGGAGCATGCCACTCTGTCGTCTAAACGGACATATATACCTCCGATGGGATGAATACAGAACACATTTTACGAAATCAGAATTGAAGAAACTTCATCTTCATTTCTATCATCCTTCCGTTGACAAACTATTCAATCTTCTCAAACGAGCGCGCCCTGACGATGCTAATAAGGAAACTAAAAATCTTCTTACTGAAATCACTAAGGCATGTCAAACTTGTCAACGTTTTTCCCCAAAGCCTCAACGTTTCCGCGTTTCTTTTCCGCATGGTGTTGTCTTCAACCAAGAACTTGCCCTTGACTTATTCTTTATTGAAAAAAAGCCGTCCTCCACGTCGTAGACTTACAAACACATTTCAGTGCTGCCCGCTTCCTTGCTGGTCAGTCTGTTGACGACGTATGGGACACTTTTCTTCAATGCTGGGCAACGACTTACACCGGCTATCCTGATTCTATCAAGTGTGATCAGACCTCTATCTTCAGTTCTCCTCGTTGGAAGGAAAAGATGGATGAATTTGGTATCGATTTCATGCTCTCCGGCGTTGAAAGTCATAACTCTATTGGTGCTGGTGAACGATACCACTACCCTCTTCGTCGTATTTATTTTAAGATCAAGCAGGAACCAATCTTGACGACGATGAAGTTATTCTTAGCACTGCTGTTAAAGCAATGAATGACACTATGAATCCTGAAGGCCTTGTTCCCCCCTCTCTCCTTGTTTTTGGCGTTCTCCCACGCTCTCCCGGGATACACACGCAACTTCCGGACCAAGAAGAACGCATGCAAGCTCTACTCACTGCACGTTCGGAAATGGAGATAATCTCCAATGAGATCCGTTTACGTCGAGCACTTGACGCTCGTCTTCCTGAATTTATTAAGTACGATTTTGCACCTGGTGAAAAAGTACTCATTTACCGCGAGAAAGAAATGCCTCGCTGGACCGGCCCCTTTGAAGTAATCAATGTTCAAGGCAAACAAATTTTCGTGAAAAAGAAAGAAGGCGAGAATGTCCAACACAGTATTACTCAAGCTAAGCCTTATATTCCCGAAAATCCGCCAATTCCTCACAACTTTGAACATTTTCTGAACTACTCTCTATCCCAGTTCACGGAACACGAAGACACCAGTCCCACGTATGATACGTTAATTACTGAGGTATTGAAACCGAACGATTCTAGAAAGAATTCTGACGAATTTCTGCAAGCAAAGAAGAAAGAACTTACTGGTCTAATGAAGCGGAATCTCCCAAATGGATCAATGCTTTTACTTAAGAAACCTCTATATGCACTGCCTGATGCGAGTGATTATTGGAATATCACAATTATGAACCACTTGAAAAATGATTTGAAAATGAATCGTCTAAATGGTGATATTTTCTGCTTCTACAAGAAAATTGAGGACAAACTCGCTGGTCCATTACGATCTTATGTTGATGATTCCGTAATTACCGGCGAAGATAAATTTATGAAAATTACTGACAAGACTTTGGAAACGTTTGAATCAAGGGATAGGGTTGTGGATAATTTTAAGCTCGCTGGAATGCAGCTTCTCACAGGAAATGGAAAGTACGAAGTTAATCAAGGAGACTTCTTACGAAAGATAACGCCAATGAACGATGTATCGAACTATGATGAATTTAGATCTAAACGTACCCAACTAACCTGGTTGGTTTATTCTTATCCATCGCTATCCTTCTATGTGAATAAGTGTGCTCAGGTTACTGAAAACTTGTTCAATGAAAAGCATGGTAAGCGCATGAACAAGGTTACCAAGGAACTACAGAAGAAAGATGATATATCTTTGAAGTTCGTCAAACTTGATTTAGAGTCACTCCATCTTCAGGTCTATAGCGACTCTTCATTTGCAAACAAAAATGACTCTACTTCTCAATTAGGCTACATTGTTCTCCTCGCTGATGCTAATGGTAACTGTAACGTTTTACATTTCAAAAGTTATAAGAGCAGGCGTGTTGTACGTTTTGTACTTGGTGGAGAAGTCTATGCTTTTGCGGATGCTTTTGATTTTGCATTTACGGTCAAACAGGACTTAGAAAAATTACTTGAAAAATCAATTCCTATTAAGATGTTTACATATTCAAAAAGTATATTTGAAGTCATTACGAAGTCATCTGAAACTGCCGAAAAGCGTTTGCTGATTGATGTGTCGGCTGTACGAGAATCCTATGACCGTTGTGAAATTACAGATGTCGGGTTTATTCGTTCTTGCAACAATCCCGCTGATGTTTTTACAAAGTTGATTAAGAACGATATGTTCTGTAGGATTATTACTCATAACAAATGTGTTCATGATACGGAACAGTGGGTTACACGTGACTGGAACTAAGTGTAGCGATTACTCTTTGTTCATGGAAAAAAAGAGGCAGTGATGGTTTCCAATATGTGGCGCACACCGCGATTAGTGCCACGCACCTTGCTGGTGCGTGGGTAGCACTCTAAACGTAAAACGTTCAGAGTGTATGTGCTGCGCTTTCTTTCGCGCCAAATTGCACACTCTAAGATAGTATATAAAGTAAAGAAGACCGGGCTCGCAGTCTCCAAGCCCGGTCACAAGTTAATTCGTTTTCACTCAACCCGTTCTTGCGAACGACAGCAGTAGCTCACGTTAGCATACTTTAGACAAGTGCGTCCGATGACGCAAGTATCACCGCCCTTCGGTGTTTGCTGTGCGGTATAAAGGCGTCTAAATGGACCCAACGCGCCCTGAACGACGGGCAGGCGTCTAGAGTTGAAGCTCACTGCGCCTCCCTCCTCCCTCCTGCTCCACATACCACACGTATTGTCCGCACGTGCCTGACAAAATCCAACTCCACTTTCGAAAAGTTTTTTCGTCTGTGTGGCAAATTGTGAGGTTTACATGTTCAGTCCCATACTGTCGTAGAAAAAGTAAAACCCAAAGCAAGTGTTTAGGTTTTGAATCAGAACTTATGTTCATCCGAATCTTGTTCTATAATGGTGAGAATGTTTTAAAAGAAACTCCAAATAAAGATCGAAATCGAGAATGATAAACTCCGAATGTTCCTTTGCGAACTCGCTGTAGAATTCCAATGCTAGCCCCTCGAAAAGTGTTTACATTTGCTTGTTTTGCGGTTGAAGTCATTTCGTAGCCAAGGTCTTGGTGAAAGACGATAGCACTAGGTGTAGGTGTCAAGATATATATACTGTTTATGGGACGTGTTCCACCTCTTTCTGCGTTATGCGCAGTACAAAGCTCTGAGTGTTAGGTATAAATATCAAAATCATACTATAGTCTGAATTTGCGGATATATCTGCGCCTAGAAGGACAGAACGAATGCCTTGAACATACAAAAAGGTAAGGGTTATATCCCAGGGCTCTAGTAGCTTGCTGCCTACGTAGGTCTACGACTCCATCTGGAGAGTAACCAAGACTGGTATCGGCACTACTTCCCCTCTGGGTCACTAATAGAGCACTTGTCTCTCATCTTTGGATCTTTGATTGTCTTTACCGCTGTGTCGGTTGTCTCTTGTTCTTCCTTGTTTTGTTCTTGTTGTTGATTCTTGTTGTTGACGCTCTGCTGAGTCTCGTTGTTCACACTTGTTCATCTGGTTCAAGTATGGCTTCAGTCCCAGTATTGGGTTTACTTTTGGCGCCTTTGAGAGCGGCGCTCGGCTGTCGGACCTGTTCCCGCCGGTTGGGACGGTCCATAGCTCCGCTCCGGTGGTTTCTACCGTGAGCTTTCCCCCGTTTACACGGTCCCCTTTTTCTTTTCTTTGTTCAGGTTCGGATCACACTCCATCTATGGATCTGCACCGTTTTTTGCATCCCACCTCTGTAGGTATAGCCAGTCACCGTCTCCGGTATTACACCCGGCTCTTCACTCGACTCGAGTACGGACAGAGGGTTCAATCGCTGAGTCTATCTCTCATAGAAGCTAGGAATCGGACATCCTAGTGGAGATTCCCCATAGCGTTTATCGCACGGTTTTGCTCTAAATTTTGGACTCCCGACTTAGAACGTAACAGGACCATAACTGGATTGTTGTAGCAATTGGAATCTGGACACTTGGAATCCCTTTTTCGGGAGATTGACATTTATAGCCCCTTTCTGCGTGTTGTGATTAGATTTCTCCCACCCCCTTTTCGATAGTTCGGAAGTCTTGTGATTTCTCACATAATTGTTCCGAAGTCTGGTTGGCTACCTGCAGTATGCCGCGCCAGGCTCCGTCCTCGAAAGAAAGATCGGTTACGTCGAGCGCCTCTGCTCGTTCGGGTGGTGCACGTTCAAGGAGATCGGTCCCCGAACCGGTAAGTAATCGTGAAAACTCCGAGAACCCGGACGCCCCAATTGATGGGCTAGAAGTTGTATAATTTCCTTCGCAGGCTGCACCGCAACCAGAGGAGGAAGATCCAGTCGTAGAGATAGGCTCAACCGCACGGCCGGAAAAGCTTGCCTCTCAGGAGTAACCTGGGGGCTCTCCTTAGCACCGCTAATGCAGCCCACGTATCCCCTATCGAGTCAGTCGAGCAGCTCCGTCGACAGGTCTATACACTACTAGATAAGGATGTCTCGGGAGAAGTTCGTACGGTGAGACAGGAGGTTAATTCCATAATAGAGTGCTTTGGTTACCCAGGGGCATATGTAGAGAACTCTCGCCTCGAAAGAGAGGAAACCCGAACCGCCCTGGAGCGAATCCATGTTCGTTTGGATACCCTCGAAGCCACCATTAGGATGGATGAGGAGACAGAAGCCGCCGAGCGGAATCGTTCGGATGCCGAAAGTTCCATTCATCGATCTAGTAAGAGGAGCCGTCGCAAGTCCATGAAGAAATCCCGTAATTATTCGGATGTGTCTGACTCCGACTCCGAAAGTAGTTCGGACAGTTCGTCATCGTCGTCATCCTCCTATTCCTCGGATGATAGCCGCCGCCGGCGTTCCCGTTCGTCAAAGTCACGGTCTAAAGCTACCTTTACCTCTCAAGGGGATATCCGCACTCGGAAGGAGGGAAAGAAGCACCATGGCTTGAAAGAGTTGAAGCCGTCCAATCCGCTATATCGGAAGCTGCTTTCATATCGATATTATCGACTTCCGAATACCTCCGAGGTTCGGACCTCGAGAGGAACTGGAAAAGTTAGGGATTTTATCCGAAGACTCGGCGTTACTCTAAAAAAGAGAGAATTTACAGGAGAAGACCCCATTCTGGTTCTGCATTTCCTCGCAAGGTTCGTGCAAGAAGCCGATATACTCGGAATGAGTGAGGGACAGGCGTATGTAGCCCTCCCGTATTACCTCAAAGATCTGGCAGAAGATCAATTCAACTCCGTCCACGGATCATCGAGAGCCTCGGAAGGAAGAGTGACGTGTTGGCCCGAAGCGATACACTACCTCTTACGGTCATATACTACTAGTCACGCCATTCAAATGGCTACGTCAGCCCTAAGGGATATGAAACAACGTCCGGGAGAAACGGAAACCGCTTATTCAACGCGCGTGAATAAGGCTTTCCACCGCTGTGGTAATGTTCATCCGTCTGGAGAGAGATGTTCCATGTTCATGGATGGGTTGGATCCCTAAATACGGGCACTTATAGCCCGATATGGGGAGGATAATAGAAAGATGACCTACCTTGAATTGGTACAATACGCCCAAGCCGAAGGGGAAACGCTCCGAGCTCGGCGTCCCTCTGGATCAAAGCCTCGTAAGGTACTATTCGCAGAGGAATCTGACTACTCATCCCTCCAATACGATAGGAACGACTCCAATTTGGATCATGACAACATCAACCTTGTGGGTAGCAACCCCGACTCAGTGGGTACTTCGAACCTACCGTCTAAGTCCGCTCCGTCATCGAAGACTGATCCTGCATTTTATGCACAAGGACAGCGGGATCCCGCAGCACCTATCCCTTATGAAGGTCGTGGGATGCGATTCAGTTACCCAGGATGGAGGGAAAACACCCCGCAGGGTCGTGTGGATAGAGGCCCGCAAGACCAACCAACCTCAGTCATCTGCTACGAGTGTTACCAATTCGGGCATATCTCGACGCAGTGTACACTCCCAGCACGGGAAAGGTTGAGAAATATTCCTCAATTCGAGTCCCTCTCGCCAGAGAATCAAGCTCGCGTGCCGAGAACTTCCTATGAAGGCACGAAGCACGCGATGGCTGTCCACTTGAGTGGCGGATCAAATGTTGGTCAGGCCGCCCGCACGGCAGCCCAGAACATGATGGGAAAATTCGAACCCGTGAACGGTCATCAGCACGATGCCCAGGATGGGAACCGCCCCCAACAGGGGGGTCCTGCTCCGAAAAACTAAACTTGGGAGTCTCCCCTGTAAGACGGGCGTTTTCTAAGCCGAAGTTGAACACGCCCAAGGAGCCTCTGCTTCACTCCCCGACTGTCAGAATCCTGACAAGGAAGATGGCTGCCACAGACGTGGATCCAGAACACTGTGGTGTTCTTCGTCGCCCGTGGGTACGGTCCCGAAATCTCCGTGCGCCGGATAGAATCCTGGTAATGGCCAAGAGGAACTACAAGGTATATGCTGACCTTGGCCTGTCCACCCAGTTCATGGTTAGGCAACTAGCTGTCCTAGACACAGGAGCTGCTCCTAACTTGATCAACAAGAAGTTAATTCCGCCCGCTCTTCGCGGAACCATCCGTTTCGGCCCTGCTTGAACCTCGCCGACGCGAACAATAATCCGTTAAAAACGGCTGGTTACGTTACATTCCTTGTACGATTAGGAACTTGTCTGGTACAACTTGACTTTGTCGTCTGCGACTCATTGGCTGCCCCGATTATCTTCGGTTGTGATTTCTGCGATCGTTTCGTGGAAGCTATCCGCCCGCGGAAACGTCAAGTGGAAATGGAAGACGGATCAGTCCTGCCGATTGTTCGGAAACCGCGCGAGCCGAAACGCGGAAACACGTGCCGCTACCAGCCCCGCAGCAAGCCTCCAACGATGGCATGGTATCGACCAAACTACACGTCTCGAAGTCCGTGCAGCTGCCACCAGAGTCCCAGGTATGGGTCGATGTCACCGCCAAACAATGGGGCCTCCACACAGTACAACCGTTGCAGGCTTTATATGAACAGCGCCAAATCGCTCTTGCGAATGGAGTGGTAACTATCCAACCAGATCAACCCTCCAAGGTTATGGTCGCCAACTTTGGAAAGTCTACTCAGTGGCTGGTAAAGAACCAACTGATTGGTACAGTGCTGCCACACCCGACTGCAGTCGTCCCAACCAAGATCCCTATTGCAAAAGTTCTCGGATTGTCAGACCTTGAGGAGGGGGAAGAGAGCGCTGAATCGCAAGTTAGTGAAGCCGTGGACACGGATGAAACCCCAAAGAACTCTGGTCAAGATAATCCGAAACCTCTCGAGGTTAGCTCTGTACCGTCTGGCAGTAATTTGAAGGATCCTGTTGAGGAATTGAGGAAGCTAGATCTGGAGCATGTACCAGAATCCCATCAGGAGAAGTTACGTGAGATGTTGCGTGAATTCACTCCCATGTGGGACGGCACACTAGGAACAATTGGAGTAACTGAACACTGTATCGACCTGCTTCCGAATACTCAGCCTATCGCGCAACATTCCTATCGGGCCGGACCGAAAGCTCGGGAAGAAGAGAAATCTCAAGTCGAGAAGATGTTGAGGGCTGGCGTTATTGAGGCCGCTCAATCCCCTTGGGCGCCACCTGTAGTGCTGGTTCCGAAACCGGACGGATCTTGGAGATTCTGCATCGATTACCGAAAGTTAAACGCGGTTAAAGTGAAATATGTATATCCGATACCCCGGATGGACGAATATATCGACTTTCTGGGGAGCGCAAACGTATTTACCACCCTTGATGCTAACTGGGGATATTGGCAGGTTCCCATCAGGGAGGAAGACCGGGAAAAGGCGACATTCGTCTGCTATCAAGGCCTATACCGTTTCCGGAGAATGCCCTTTGGGTTAACTAATGCACCCGCTACTTTCCAGCGTGCGGTTGATATCCTGTTGGCACAATTTAAGTGGACCACATGTTTGGTGTATCTGGACGATATCGTTGTTTTTTCCAACAATCTGGATGACCATCTAGCCCATGTTTGGGATGTCATGAGAGTACTGCGTGATGCAGGAATGACATTGAAACTCAAGAAGTGCGAGTTCTTCACCGAATCGGTTAAGTATCTGGGTCACATCATCCGTCCCGGAAAACTCTCAGTCGATGAGGTACGGGTCAAATTCTTGAAAGAGGCTAAGCACCCAAGGACGCAAACAGAGTTGCGATCCTTCTTAAGACTGTGTAACGTCTACAGACATTTCGTTCCGAACTTTGCAGACATTGCTTCACCATTGAATAAGCTCCTTACGAAAAGAAAACCTGTTGAATTGGACCCCTTTGGAGGTGCAGAGGCCTCCGCTTTTACGGCATTGGTCGACGCCGTAACGTCACCGCCAATTTTGGCTCTCCTCAAAGCTGGGTTACCGTATGAAGTCGATACCGACGCTAGTGCGAACCAGGTTGGGTGTGCTTTGTTTCAAACCGACGAGACCGGGAAACGACACCCTATTGGGTAGTGGTCGCGATCGATAAACGTCCACGAAAGGAACTACTCGGTTTCCGAGAAGGAATGTCTTGTCGTAGTCTGGGCATTGTCTACTCTCAGACCATATTTGATGGGAGCTCACTTTATGGTGCACACTGACCACAAGTGCCTCCGTTGGCTCATGTAAAGCACGGAACCATCGGGACGGTTGATGCGTTGGAGACTTTGGCTATCGGAATTTGACTTCGAAGTCGTGTACAAGAAGGGCTCCTTCAACTTGCAGGCAGACGCACTATCCTGTTTGGGCACAGCAGCTGAAGCAGAGCCTACTGAGGACGCTGATATCCCATGCTTTATGGTTGGTGACCTCGATGGGAGTACTGAAATCCTGTCGGATGACGTGTGTGACGACATTCTCGCCATACGAACCGCTGAACCCGATGCTGGGTCATTTATACCCATCACGCCCGAGGAGATGATACGAGAACAACAGACGGATCCCTTCTGTACCCAGGTACGAGCCCGTCTGAACGGGGGATCCAACTTACCTTTTCAAGTGAACGATCAAGGCTACCTAGTAAGGAAGGTGTCAACAAATCCACAAATAGTGGTGCCGCACTCCGTGCAGAGTCGCGTCCTTCATCTCTCTCACTACGTGAAGTTGGGAGCCCATCCGGGAGGAAGGAAGTTGTATCTCACACTGAGAAAGAATTTTTACTGGCAGGCAATGGCCTTTGACTGTTATGCAGTCCGCCGATCCTGCCAGGAATGTGCCAAGAACGACATCAAATTGAGGAAGCACTCCAAGAAGTTAAAGTTATTCCCCGCAAGGGCGCCGTTGGAATCTGTCGCCATTGATATTCTAGGCGAATTGATCAAAACCTCGCAAGGGAATGAATACCTCCTGGTAATTACCGATCGCTTCTCGAAGCTGGTACGGAATTTGCCGCTTAAGCGGATAACTGCTGCCGCGTGGCTCAGGCGTTTGTTACGCACTGGGTCTTTGTCTATGGACCATCGGTACACTTACTCTCCGACAACGGCTCTCAGTTTACGTCGAAGTTCTTCCAAGACGTATGTCGCATCCTGTATATTAGGAATCTGTTTACAACCACGTATCATCCCCAAACTGATGGTCAAGCGGAGAGATTTAACCGAACCATTATTGGTGCATTGAAATCCTACGTTGCGGAACACCCCAAGACTTGGGATCTGTACACTGACGCAATCACATATGCGTACAATACCCAAGTACATCGGGTTACGTCTTTGTCCCCTTTCGAGTTGGTCCTCTCAAGGAGACCGCCTCCCCTTGCAATTGAGGCACAGCCAACTATGGACGAATACTCGACACCGAGGTTACATCGCGACGCGTGGAAGAAATGGTTAACCATGATGGTGCCTATTGCTAAACGCTCTATGGAGAAGGCTCAACTGGCTTACAAGCGCAATTTCGATAGTCGAGTTCGCCGGCCGCTACCGCAACTGCGGGCTGGTGAGCACGTGTTCCTCAGGAAGAAGTACTATAATCCTGAGAAGGAGAAGTGGCATAAGCTCTCTCCGATCGCTAGTGGCCCCTATCGGGTAGTATTCGTACAGGAGACGACCGTCGTGCTCGATATCGATAATCAGCACGAGCGGGTATCGCGAGAGATCGAGTATATCGCGCCCCAAGCCCTATACAGGAAGTTATCGCAAGACCGAGCACCGGAAATGGCTCACCGCCGCACCAGGAGACAGAACAATCGGGTGCTACTGCGAAACGCCCATCGGTTTGGCCCCACTCGCAACGGGGTCTCTCTGACTTGCCTCGTGCAACAGAGTTACTCAAGGATAACCCCGGACTCTCACTGGTTACACCCACACCTTCTACTGAGCTGAATGAGATTCTCTCCCCGTCTACGGTATTGGTGCCAAATACTGAGCCGTATCGCACCTTAAGGAGGGAGGGGGAGGACAGTGTAAATCGCGCTCCGGTTGCTCCGGCGTCCGCTGGACCTGACAGAGGTGTTGAATCTCAGAATGAGACAGAATCCCTCGCCGGGAATGGTCGCGCTGGCGCTGAGTGGCGTACATCCGAGACCTCGGCGAGGAATGAAGTCAGAAGAAGTGAAGAATCCCCCGCAAGGAGTGCTAGAGCTAAGGAAGTTGGTGGCCGCGTTGGGATGCAATCCAAGTCGTTGGAGCGTACGGTATCTCGCTATCGCGAACGCACTGTCTCCGCCGACCCGTTTGTCGGACGAGGCGACATGGAGATCGATGCATAGCCCACCTGGTAACAGCCCATAGCAGGAGGAGGAAGGAAAGAAGCATCCTTGTGGATTGTACTGGAAAGCCTGAAGGAGGAAGTGGTCAAGTCCCCCGAAGGGTACACTGGAACATACGGAACATGTCGAGGTGCAGGACCGGTAAGCACGGTGAACGGTACCACATACGGTATGCATGTGCCGATCAACGGCGGGAGATTCGAGATTACCTGCTGTAAGCATACGCCATTGCTGGGGGGTAGTTCACGCCGCTTGGCAACCGCCGGCCGGCGAACCTGACACTATAGATACCGTTCACGGGACGTGTGGCGCACACGCGTGCCCGGGTGTGCCCAAATATCCAATGAAAATGGAATGCACCGCAGGGCATGCGCCGTGGCCCAACGTTCCACCGCCCTGCGCAGGGAGTGCTGTACGCCACGTCTCCGTCACAACGGGTCTTCCGCAATGAAAGTGAAGGTATTGCCGCTTCACGGACGCGACCGTTCGTCGATTAGTTGCCCGTTTGGGATAGAAAGGATTTTGCCGGAAACCGGAGATCAAGAGCTTTCGATTTAGCTCACTTGCGAGGCAATTGGACGCCCGTGTCGGTAGTCAGCACACTCCGTCGCGACGGCTGGAACACAGGATAGTTCATTCACCCTCCGCACTAAGAACCGGTTCAAAACCCGAAGGAACTACTACCCTGCTTGAGTTTTGCTAATTGTCACTCCCTGATGTCGGGAAAGGACAAGGAAGAAGCCGAAGATGGCGTATACCAACAAGAATTCGTGGTAGATTGTATCGTGGAACACGAGGAAAGCCCCGAAGGGAAACTACTGTATAGAGTTCGTTGGTACGGCTATCCCCTTGACACTTGGGAGCCAATTGAACACCTCCCTAGGTCCAAGTTCATGTCGTATCACCGCCTTAATCGGACTCCATTGCCTCCAACATTGGATAACGCGATGGTCGAGTAGCCCGCTTATCGGTGTGCTCTATTATACTAGTGCCCGCCTTGCGGTTGGAAGAGAGAAGTCAGACGCTCGGAAGAGGAGAAGAAGACCTAGGTGTAGGAAGAGATCCTCTGTATCATAGGAGAGATGTAGTAAAACTACCGAATTATCGGGATGGTTCCGTATTACGGAGAAGTAGAAACTGCCTAAAGAGGAATGAAGATATCTGCACTATATGGCCAGGAACTAGAAGAGAAGTGGAAGAAGGCAGATCCTGCTGAAGGAGAAGGAAGAAGAAGAAGCTTGTCGCCGAGAAGCATACCTCGACGACGGTAAGGGAAAATTTACCACTAGCTGGCTTTAATTAGAAACTATCACAAGATACTCTAAGATTGGGGGAAGACCTCATGAGGGGCTATCCACCAGTGGAGGGAGCACCGCTTCCCGTGTTTGGATTCTGCGCGAAGTACTCGCTTGCGAGAGCCACGAGCCCCGCAACGGTGTTCACTCCCGGTGAGATCGGAATGCCATGAGCCTGGTGGTCAGCACGAAGGAAAGCCACACTACCAGCCAAATTGGCAGGCTGAGCAGTGGGAGCAACCAAAGACCATCCCGCAGGGGCTTGAGCGCCCTCTGTTGGGACCGCTGTCGCGTTAGGATCCGAGTTCGGAACTCCCGTCAGCTGTGCTGGCCCGGATACGGTGGCTACCTCATCATTGTCCAACATTGGATCAGGTGCATCCGACGGAACGGCGTAATCCTCGGGGAACACGAACCCTACTGGGTGACCGATCGGCATTGCGCGGGGCATAGCCGCCATTGCAGTCGCTTGCTCTTCGGAGATGAACTATCGCTCCCACGGGTCGTAGTACACCCAGACCTCGGAACGGGTGGAAATTCGCCCCGTTGATCGGTCGCGGAAACGCTGTCGCCTGTCAGGCTGCCAAGCTACCGTAACTCGGTCCCAATCGACCCTGTCGATGACATCCAACAATTCCCCAACCTCTGCCAGGTTAGCCTCGGAACCCAAGGGAGTAACGAGATCAATCCTTCGAAGGAGCCACCTCAGATTCGGAGGGAGATACCACAAACAGTAATGGTCATAGAGATCCCGTAGGAGGTGAACCGCGACGTGGGCAGCTCACTCGGCAAGAACCAGAGACCAATAGCCCGAGTTGGGATGGTCTATCAACCGCGAACCGATGTAGTAGATACTCAGCGGGAGTTCAGCGAAACACCGCGCGGGGACCTCTATACGGCTCCATCACGATGAAAGGCCCACGTACCGGGAAGGAAAGGCATCGAAGCGCAAACGATCAACTTCCAAGTTTGGATATAGAACTAGGAGTCCCCTACGGGAGCGCGCATTCCGTTCGAGCCGGACTCGTCTCTCGAAGTCATAGAGATCTTTGTTGTGTCTCTTACTCCTGGAGAGGTATCGGAACTCCGCCCTGAGCAAGGGACGACTCCCTAGGAGAATATCAGGATCAACCTCACTGAAATGGTATAGATGCTCCGTTACCGGAAATTTCGCCCCAAGGCGTTACCATAGGAAACCTCACCGTAGGTACGGTAGTGCGAGACGTCGAAGTCATACTCGGCCGGAATCGGATGGTCATATCGCAATCTTCCAACTCTGGAATAAGCGAGTCGCACCATATCCCCACGTGCGTGGTCAAGGGACTCTCCGCGGTCGCAACGAAGCAAATGGGGCTCCACCGCTATCCCAGGGAAATACTTTGATATCCGCTTGATATTCCTTAGATATGCTTTGGATATCCGAGTGATTTCTCGGATACCCATCTCATTTTTGAAATTGGATATACGGCCGATGTACATAGGATACACGAACATGCTCACAATATCCATACCAATTATATTCGTCTGATTTCTGGATGTCCGAATGATGTCCGAGCAATTCCAAGAGAAGCAAATTTGGTTTTCGAAATCATTCGTCATATCTACTGTTATATCTTTCAAAGTAATTGATGCATGTCTCAAGGGCATCAAAAGAGTATCATTTCGTACATCATCTGTCATATCTACTGGATGTCACAGGGATATCATGGATATACGTAAGATATCCAGATGATATGCGAAAGACATCCGGATTTCAAATCTACGGGGTATCATTTGAGCATCCGTATACTTCACTGGGTATGCGGGTCCGCCACTCGCAAGAGCACACCGCATCTCGAGGAAGCCCACCTGGGAGTATTCCGTTCACTGCACAGGAACCGATGAGAGCATCATCTGCTACCGCTGTCGGGTGAAACCACCGAGCGCGGGAAAAGATCAACCCCTCACGTCGGGTATCCCGGTTCACCAGGGACTCTCTACTAATCCACCCACGAGGGTTCACCCTCAACGGTACGGCCTGTTCGGCATTCCACACCATGGCGTTTGGATCATAGGGCTGTTGCACCGGAGCCAGGGAGGAGCCGGAGGTATCGAAAGAGGCGCACCCGGATGGGGATAAGCTTCATGGAAGTTGAAGGAAGCTACCGCTTGCGGGATGTGTTGGGCCAGAGCTTGAGGATGCAGGAAACCTGGATGGTTGTACCCCGCGTAGGGTTGAGCGAACGGACCGCTGTACGGATTCCCTTGAGGAAGAGGAGCCGGTTGGAAGCCACCAAAGTATTGTGGAAGACTCTGAGGAGGCTGTCCTTTTTGGGAAGCGCTGCCCGAGGGCACCTCAGACGCCGCTTGCGAAGCTCACGACGCGTTCCCCGGGAGCGGGTGGGTATGGAACGGGTTCGAATTCATTCTTGTAGAAGGAGAAGAAGGATCAGTAGGCACGGGTAGCGAACGCCGAGGTATCGGAGCAGAAGGAGTAGTTGTATCCGGAGTCGGAGGCGAAAGCCGCTTGCGTCGGAGAATCGAGTGGTCGGTGGAACCCTGAGGAGACGTCATATTTATACCCCCGATGTCGGTACTTCGCTGTAGCGCTCGCGCTTGCGCTCGAACCTAAGGAGGAGGAGATGTGGAGCAACGGCTTTCGGCTATCGGATGCATCATGTCGCTCATAATGAGATGGTACCGATGGCCGGTGACGTGGCGAAGTTATGAAGACTCCCTTTAATTTTGGACACTTTTTGGAGGGTTTTAACAGATCCTTGGTAGTTGATTCCTCTGTAGGAAGTGTATAGTAAGTGGAATAGTTGGCCACGTGTGGAGGTTGGCCTGCAGATACTTGTGCCACGCCCGCTGGGAATTACCCCAACCCCTGACAGTGGCAACGTCTAGAACCCTCGGGAGATGTGCACCGTAGACGTAGTAGTAGTATATATGCTGGGATGATCTCACCCTTGAGCCTCCAAGTAAATGGACAACTGAGTCGACACTCAAGTTGAATCCTGTTCAGGATCGGGCTATAGTAGCTTGCTGCCTACGTAGGTCTACGACTCCATCTGGAGAGTAACCAAGACTGGTATCGGCACTACTACCCCTCAGGGTCACTAAAAGAGCACTTGTCTCGCCATCTTTGGATCTTTGATTGTCTTTACCGCTGTGTCGGTTGTCTCTTGTTCTTCCTTGTTTTGATCTTGTTGTTGATTCTTGTTGTTGTCACTCTGCTGAGTCTCGTTTGTAGTGCAAATCTCACTTGGGAGAAATGACACTCAAGGTGCTCGAATCCTTGCTCCCTTGGGAGGTAGACTCAGCAGAAGAGCCCTCCGTATACGGATAGCGCGGGTGTAAATCCGCCTGTATTTTGGAAATACCAAGGAGGTGACGGCGGGAATCGCCAACAGGGGATCTGTAAGCAAACGTCCGAGAGTCGGAGATCTCTGATCGGAGGCGGAAGGGGAAGAACCGAGGTCGACGGGGTGCCTCGAAAAAGAGGGAAAAAGGGGAAAGGAAAAAAAAGAAAAAGGGACAAACCCGAGGGCGGGGTCGTGCGACAAGCGGCAACAGACGCGGGCCAAGGGTGACGATGTGTATTGAGCCCACGCGGCAGACCTCTATACAGAGTCGATACAATATCTGAACACCAGAGTAGCAGACATCTGCAAGTAAATGTGCGAACACAGTCCGAAGTCAAACGTAGTGTTAGATCAGGGTACCTGAGTGATCCCTTGGGGATGAAATAAGCGAAACCGTACGCGGTAACCCTCCTCGCGGAGTTGTGCACTACACGCAGGCGCTCAAGTCAGAGCCGCGGACAAGGTTGAGTTTACTTTGTGGTGGTGACGGCGAGGTCGCCATCACCTAAATAGGTTTCCACAAATTAAACTAAATAATTAAACTAAGTAGTGCCAAATATGGCAGAACCACACACGTGTTGCACTTGTGCAGACCCCCCTTGGCGGCCACTAATTCTGATAACCAATTCAATTTTCTCTGTAACAGAGCCAATCCATACACGCGTACACGCGATCCACTGCCACAACCAGTTACCAATCCATCAACCCCATCGGGTGCCACCATGCCATATGGCGTCAGAATGCCACCTAAAATCATAACCTTACTGTAGAGACAACTCGGAAAGCCGAGGTGTTTTGAGACAGAACACGTCACAAACGCGAAATCGCGATTGCTCTACATCGTTGTTTACACTTGTTCACCTGGTTCAGGTATCGCTTTCGCCCCAGTATTGGGTTTACTTTTGGCGCCTTCGAGTGCGTCGCTCCGCTGTCGCGCTGTCGGATCTGTTCCCGCCGGTTGGCACGGTCCGTAGCTCCGCTTCGGTGGTTTCTACCGTGAGCTTTTCCCGTTTACACGGTCCCCTTTTTCTTCCCTTTGTTCAGGTTCGGATCACACTCCATCTCCGGATCTGCACCGTTCTTTGCATCCCACCTCTGTAGGTATAGCCAGTCACCGTCTCCGGTCTAACACCGGACTCGAATACGGACAGAGGGTTCTATCGCTGAGTCTATCTCTCATAGGGAGTAGGACTCGGACATCCTAGTGGAGATTCCTCATAGCGTTTATCGCAGGGTTTCGCTCTAAAAGATTCAGTTTAACATTCTAAGTACATGCGATATTATTCTGGTCAGAAAGGGTTTCATTTAACTCTGAATTTTGCAAGGTGCTGAGACTACGGTGAATTTGCCTGGAAGGTGTACTACTCTTACATGTTTATAACTAAGTCTTTATTTGTCAATCAGAAGCTTCTTGAAGACTCTTGCAGAATCTAAGACTGTCAATCTCCACGTATATAATGCGCTACAAGTCGGACGAATTTTTTTGCTACCGACGAGTGTCACCCTACCATCATCAGCAATGCCGACTTCAAGAAAACGTCCCCGCCTTACGGAAGATTCTGCTGCCGTAAAAGAACTGAAAGCGATGTTTGATACTGGTGCATTGCTTGGAACAGAGTCGGCTCAGGACGTTTACGATATGGATCCCATTTTCAAACCCTTTCGATTTGAGACATTCCAGAACAAATATCATAAAATCCGGAGGGAAAGAAATGAAGCTTCAAGTAGGTTTGTAATAACTTTTGCACCATTCTGAAGACAACGTGGAAACTAACGTATCACAGACGTACTGAACCCATAATCTTCTGAGCCATCAGCACCGTACCCAGATGAAAATATAGAAAACGAAGAACTTGACGTTGAAGATGACCAAGAAGATTTGGAGGATGTCTTTGCTCTGCCGGAAGGACAATTTTATCCTTCGGTTCTTATTTCGGAATTTGAAGATCGCGTTTCAACAAATAAGAGATTAACATTGTCTATTAATCTGCCATCAGGTACAGACTTAGAACATATAAGCAGTTGAGTTGTTAATGACGGCATGGCTTTCCGCCATCTGTCCTGCTCCGATGACAACTGTTATGTTGATGCACAAGTTGTGGCTCGAAAAATATTTCGATTCAATGGAAGACTACCATCCGAAGATTGGCGGATTTGAGAAAGCGTTGAAACGTCTTAGACAATCGTCAAAAGACAAAGTTACTTCATTCTGTATTATTCGTCTACCATTTAAGGTAAAGTTTCTTGTTCTTGGTAAGCACATTATTACATTTCCAGATCGCACAAAGGTGTTTTACGTCGATCTAAAAGCTCCAGATGATGAATATTACAAGAAGGAGGACATAGTTTGTCTTGAAGCTAGTTGAATTTTATAAAATATTCTATTTTACTATTCACATAAATGCCTTTAAATTGGAAACAAATATGGAGCAATCGACTAAGAATCAAGTTGAAGGACGCAAGGAAAGTTCAAAATCGTTTGTCGAAAGTCATAAAACCAAGTGCTTTTTTACTGTTCTATTCATGTGAAGTATGTCTTTTCCATTTTCCTGTATCTCCCTGCCTTGTTGTCCGTCAACAGTGCTAAGTATGCTGGATCATACAACAGCGCCCCAATAGTGCTTATGTGGTAGTCATAAGGAGTTATTCAGAGACAGTTCACGACAGCACGTTGACGAGGGGTGCCATTCTTGACAACATCCGATACTGACATACCATCCACATATGAAGAGGCAATGTCTGGAAATGAACGAGAACATTGGTACCAATCAATGAAGAGTGAGATGTATAATCTGCGTCAGAAGGGAGTAATTGAATTGACAGAACCACCTGCGTATGCTTGCTCTATTCCATGTAGGTGAGTGTTTGATCAAAAACGAAACAAGAATGGTATTGTCACGAGGCATAGAGCTCGAGTTGTTGCTAAGGGGTTTATGCAGCAGCATGGTATTGACTACTCTGATGTGTTTGCTCCGGTTGCGAAGTACACTACAGTTCGTGCAGTTCTTGCGTTCATTGTTGACCAGCAGACGTACTTCATGAGGGTTGACATTAAGGCTGCATTTCTGTATAGAAGTTTCGAAGAAGAAGTCTATATGAAACAGCCACGAGGGTTTGAAGTTCAATGCAGCGAACACTGTGTTTATCGCCTCCGAAAAGCAATATACAGACTGAAGCAAGCTTCCAGATCTTTCAGAAAGTTCTTACATCCTATACTCGTCCCTCTCGCTGCTACAGTATCCTCTGCGGATCCATCGTTGTATGTTGTGAAGCGAAACCGGAGAGTCATGATGGTGCTTGTAGAATATGTGGACGATGTGTTTACAGCTGGGAGGAGTGTCAGTGACATACAGAAGTTTATTGATAAGTTATCCGAACATGTGGAACTGAGATTAGAACAGGATGAGAGCACGTTCCTATGTCTCATTATTGAGAAGAACGAAAAGGGAACGCTGATCAAAATTCACATTGCACCTCATTGATGACGCACTTGCAAGGTTTGGTATGAAAGAATGTCCGACTATTTCCACACCAATGTTACCAAACATGCAGTTGACACGTGCGGAATATTATGCGGCACAACTCAAAGTCCCCTACCGAGAACTTGTTGGTTTATTACTCCACTTGAAAAACACTTGTCGCCCTGATATCGCCTTTCGTGTCGGATATCTTCCAAGCTTTCTGGAAAGGCATGGTAGCCAACACTGGAAGGCTGCAAAACGCGGTCTACGTTATCTGAAAGGCACGAAGCACATGGGTCTCGTTTTCAAAAAGACAGATGGAGTACTGCGTGGATGCTCCGTCGCTGATCTTGCAGCTTGTGCAGTTGATCGCAAGTCTACGAGTGGTTTTTTATTCATTTTTTCGGGTGCTTGTGTGTCATGGAGGTCAAAGAAGCAGACTATAGTAGCGCAGTCAACAGTGAAAGCGGAGTATGTGGCATTATGATATGCAGTTCGTGAATCGTTATGGCTTCGACAACTGTTCAGTGACCTTGGTGTGAATGTTAATGACGGAGTCATTATCTATGGTGACAGCCAAGGGTCATTGTCTTTATCCCGCGAACAGGTATGCAATGAGCGAACGAAGCACATTGATATAAGACATCATCTTGTTCGTGACCATGTCGAGAAGAAGAACGTAGAGTTGAAGTACTCCCCTACCGCTTTCATAGCTGCTGACATTATGAACAAGGAGCTGGCGAAAACGGTTCATAGTCTTCATTGTGATACTACGGGGTTGTCGAATGAATTCATAGCGTAGAACGAGAGGGAGTGATATGGCTGTGGGAACGAGTGGTCCAGAGGGGAAGAAGTTCTGTGCGTCCTATCACTTTTGGTTACATAACTCATGAGAAAGAAAATTACGTGCCTGTCGATAGGATCTTGTAGAAATTACGTGTGTCTCTTTGAATCTGCTCTGAACCAGAAAGCAGAGTTCGGAGCTCCCGACGAGATTTTACTGAGTATATAAGCCAGACGTTATCCCATCGTCAAGGAAAATAAACCAGACCAAGCCCTGAACCTGCAATAGATCTAAGAACCGGTCTGTTCGAAGATATACATGCTTGCCGATTGAAGTTTTATCACGACGAGTTGTTGGACACTGACGCAATCATGTCTCATGTCATTAGCTCTGAAACTGGAATGCAGGTAGCGCGATTGATGAAGCTCGTCTCAACTGAGGAAGGACTAAAGGTACAAGTCCGCTGGAAAGGACTAAGCGCTACCGAAGGCACACTCCAACCGCTCGCTAGGATTCACAAGGACTTTCCCACGATGCTCAAACGCCTCTTGGACCGAAAGAAGACTCCTACGGACCTTGCGGAAGCCGCTCGCCTGCAGTTCGCTCTTTGAAAGAGGGGAGTGTAGCCAGTTCTGGCTCTTTGAGGCAGCAGCACACGTCAGCACAGATGACCTGGCACATGCCACCCACGCAGGAGAACAATCACGTACATCCGGATAGGCCCCCATCGTGGGCAGCATGACCGTTAGACCAATAGTATAGCCAGATACTCTGATCTGCTGCCCTGACCAGCGTCCACGTGGTAGTACTTAGGCGTTCGTCCTCGCCCTCTCTGAATAAACGGGGGCATCAAAGCTCACACATTCACCGAACTTTTCTCGTAGTTCACCACAGCGTGGAAGATGTGCGAGATGTTGCTGCTGCTCTCAGTGCGTTCTAGGACAGTTAGTAACAAAGTTAGGAACAAGAACACAAAATACAAATGTTTGTATTTTGTCTGAGGTAGTCGCTGGAAGCTAGAGATATAAAGTAATAGCTCGTAGACAGAATAAAAAGTAGTCGAGCTACAACCTGCTTGACTGAGTAATCTTTGTACACAAACGTAGTTTATTGTGACTGCTATATAAAATTGCAATACTTAGTATTACTAATAAGTATTGCAATAAGATTTTGATATGCAATACTAATTGCAATAATGTTTCTGTTTGCAATATCAATTGCAATATGTTAACAGGAGTGCAATATGCAATAAATATTGCGTATTGCAATACATTGCAATAGAAATATATTGTACGACACCCCTGGTCGGATCCCGCTACCCACCTCTCCAGACATAAATGATCTTGAACGAAGCTCGGCTAGCTTGCGAACAATAAACGCATTTGGTCTCTCCCAAGAACAAATTACTGGCTATAACTTACGAATGTACCTACATAGAACACCTTCGCGAAGCCATATACGCGTTTTACGAGCTCATAACGCAACCAAGTCGTCGGCGATGCTACATCTCTACAACGCCCCGCAATGACCTCCGGCCGAACCGGTAAAGTTCTTAGTTACAAGTCCTTCACGTACGCCCCGTTCCGCCGTGCCCAATTCGTTTACCACTAGATCTTCCCTACTAATAGTGGGTGTTTACGCGAATAAAAGAAAAAGAACTTATTGGTGGTCAATGAGCAGGAACACAGTAAAAAAACAGTTTGTAGAAGAGCACACATTATAAAACAAAGGAAATAACGTTTACTTCACCGAAAGACTTTGAAATCTCCAAAATACATAGATATTGCGCAAATCATTAAATATTTTTCGGTTCGATGTTTTCATCATCGGACCTGAAGGCCCTGAAATGCGCATCCATTTTCCTCTGCCGTTTTGCGCCATACTTCTTTTGATAAAATTTGTGCTTCATGGTAGATTCTCCACCAATAGACATTAAACGGTTTCGAATTCTATTAAAAAATTTTCCGTCAGCGGCTCTGAGCGGGTTTTCTATTATTTGAGCATTTGTTAGACCAGCACAAAATAAAAATATGTAGTCATATACGGGTTCGTTCCAACGATTTTTGGAACCTAGAACGTTCCAGAGCTGAGTTAATCGGCCAAAATAATTTTCAACCAAAACAAGATCAGATGATACCTTAGAATTTCGTTCTTCTTCTTCAAAAGTTAATTGTCCACGTTTCGGTTTCTTCTTCGGATGAATGGCACGCACTGTCTCGGCTGTGCCTTGGTATCCTTTGTCCAATAAAACACCCCACGAAGTTTCATACTTAGAAATTAAATCTCCCGTATCGATCATAAAATTTAAATCTTCATTGTCTCGTTTCTTCAATGCCTTCTTGTGGTCGCCTATATTTTTGTAAAAAGTTTCAATATCCGAGGTAGCACCCGGAGCATGCGGCATAACAAAATTGCTAAACCATTTGACAAAACAGATACTTCGGATTTGTAGCCATATAATTTGTGCTTCTTACTGTAGTATTTTTTCCCTTCCTTTAAACTACCAGATGGTCGAAAGGCCTTCTGGAACATGACATCAGTTGCGTAACGACAGAATGGAAAATTTTGAAACCCAAAATTATGCTTTAAAATTTTTTTCATCGTCCACCGACCATCATTTAGCGTGATGTACTCATGGAACAGATCCTCGTCTACAGCTGTTATGAATTTCATTATAGCCTTTTGAAAAGTAGATCCTATAAAAGGTTCTACAATCAGACAACTGTATCTTTTTTCTTTTCCGACTCATTCCGAAGCACGGCTTAAGTAGGCATTGTGTTCCATCTACTAGTTCTTCTAGAAACGTCATCTCACCAACAATAGCTTCGAGATATCTAGTAAATTCAAATTCAGTACCTACAAAAATATCTACTCTGTAATCAGAAGGGTGAGAATGTAAACAACTCTCGCAAGCAGGAATTCACTATCAACCTCACATCCCCCCATTCAAACCTTTCGTAACTACAACAACCCCGATACCTTCAATGTGTCAGAGATGAGCAGAGCTCCCAAGCGGCTTCGTCAAAAGATCAGCAACCATCTGTCCACTGGGAAAATGTTCCAGCTTAACATTTACCTTCACCACAATGTCTCGGATTAGGTGAAAGCGTATCTCGATATGCTTTGTGCGCTCGCTGCACACATTGCTGCGAGATAAAGCTACAGCTCCCTGGTTGTCACAAAACAGTTTGAAGCAATCCAAATGTCCAAATCCAAGCTCCCGATACATACCCTTGAGCCATAAACCTTCCCGAACAGCGTACGACATCCCAACGTATTCAGCCTCAACTGTAGACTGCGCCACTAGAGGCTGCTTCTTCGACTTCCAACTAGTCAGTGAGCCCAATTGCTTGAACAGAAATCCTGTAGTTGACTTACGATCCGTCGCATCACCGGCAAAGTCCGCGTCACAGTACCCGACAATCTCGAACTTATTTGTTCCCGGTCGAAACGTCAATCCAGCCTACTGTGTCCCCTTGAGATAGCGAAGAACTCTTTTCGCTGCTTTCCAGTGCGCATCACCATGGCTGTCTATAAAACGGCTCAGAAAGGAGACCGCAAAGGCAATGTCGGGTCGGCATGTGTTTGAAAGATAAATTAACGCGCCCACCAATTCCTTGTATGGCAAAGAATCCTCCGCACCGACGTTCTTCTGGGAAAGTCGTGCGACACAATCACGAGCCATTGGGGTGCTACAGGGGAAACAGTCAATCATACCGAAGGTACGAAGAAGATGGTCAACCATAGGGGCGTAGTGTACCATGATAGAACCTTCATTGTGGTCCACACTGACTACCATTTTCAAAAACTTAGCATCCTCCTTCTCCACACGAAGAGCAAGATGCTTCGACAGCTCTCGCACAACTTCATTCATCTCAACATCATCCTTACTGGCATTGAGAACATCATCCACGTAGATGATAAGGATTACTTGCGAAGGCCCATGTGCCGAAAAATACAAAGCAGGATCATGTTCAGAGCACTGCAGTCCAGCTTCGAGTAGAATTGGGTGAATGAAGTCCCGGAATACCCTTGAAGCCTGCTTAAGACCGTAAATAGCACGACGCAAACGATACACATCCGCTTCCTTTCCTTCAACGGCGAATTCAGGAAACTGTTCCATGTAGACTTCATCTTCAAGACGGCCGTACATAAAAGCTCCCTTGATATCTACAGGCACAAAGTGCATTCCAAGTTGTGAAATCAGTGCCAAAACCACTCGAACGATGGTGTACTTCACAACAGGAGCAAACACATCGGTGTAATCGATACCATAGGTTTGCATAAATCCTTTAGCGACAACTCTTGCTCGATACCGTAAAACGACCCCTTGGGTGTTCTTCTTACGATCGAAAACCCACCGACACTTAATGGGTTCAACGTTGTCTGGTCGCGGCACCAGTTCAACAACCTCTCTTTGTTTGAGATTTACAATCTCCGCCTTCATTGTGTTCAACAATTGACCCTTCTCATTGGACTCGATTGCCTCCTCAAATGAGGTCGGAATGTCATTACAAGATACACCGAACATACAGTTCATAAAAAGTCCGATGAAGGCTTCAGGAGCATATTGGTCAGGTGCAGAACGGAAGCGAGAGGACCTCCGCGGGACAAAACCGGAAGAGAACGTGGGGTTAAGAGAGTCAGTGTCTTCCAAGCCAACCTCACTGATTCCATCTCCAGCGTCACCCTGAGTCCGGGTTTCAATCTCATCATAGTCTCCGAACAGATGATGGAGGGTGCATGTCGTGAAAAACTCTGTGTCCTTCTCTGCCCTCCCAAAACTAACTTCATCGAAGGTGATATCGCGGGAAACGGTGAAAGTCTTATCATCGGGAAAAAACACCTTGTATGAATTTCCTCTTTCGAACCCCGACAAGCACGCCCTTTCTAGCATTCGCGTCGAATTCGCCATGGCGGCGTTGCTTGGGAATATGTACATAGGCAGTAGCCCCAAATACCCGAACGTGGGACAAGTTTGATCTGCGCTTGTAAACGATCGCAAACGGGGAGCGTCTGTCGATGGTAGCGGAAGAAAACATTCGGTTCCTGAGGTAGGTAGCAGTACAAACAGCTTCTGCCCACAGCTTTCCACGTCCACTGCACTCAGGAAAGTTCTGTAACATCGACCTCTCCATATCATTCAGAGTCATGTTAAGCCTCTCTGCTTTACCGTTAGATTCAGGACTGTATGGCGAGGTCAGCTCACACTTGGTTCCCCGTTGCTTCATCCAGCTTACCAGATCGTCAGAGAGATATTCCTTCGCATTGTCCATCCGAATTCGCTTCACATTCTTCTCGACTACGCTTTCCAATTCCACGATCAATTCCTTCACAGAATCCTGTAATTCTGATCTTCTCTTCAAGCATCGGACCATCGAAAACGCACTTGCGTCATCATACAGAGTTACATAATACTTTGCTCCTCCGAATGACGGAATTCGTATCGGACCAACGACATCGGTATGCACCATGGTGCCAGCAGGCACATCACCATCTGTTAATCTTGCTGGTCTGCTATCCTTACATGACTTAGATAGACGACAGGCCTCGCAGACCGTCAAACGGGTAGACGTAGTTATGCGGATACCATCTACCAACTTCAAAGTCTCACGCATATGGTTCTCGCAACAGTGTCCCAGACGTCGGTGCCACAAGACAGCCTTCTCAGAATCCGATTTGGACACCAGAGCCTGATGGCTGCCACCACTATCATTCGGACATAACAAGACTTCGTACAAGCCGGAGCTAAGATTGCCAACAGCAAGCAGTACAACTTCTCCAGAGGTACCATCCAGAACCTTGCAAAGTTTCCTCGCATGGGTGTCACCGTAAAATAAAACTTTATAGCCACGATTCTGTAGTGCTACAACAGATATAAGGTTACACTTCAAATCGGGCACGTACTGGACATTAGTTAAATGAACATCAAAGCGGTTGCCAAATACCACAGCTTGACACGGAATCGCACCCTGACCCTCAATCTGGAGCTTATTCCCCTCACCGATCTCTACAGATTTTTTCGTAGAAGTTAACAATTCACCAGTGAAATGCTCTATATCGTTATTCATGTGCACAGTCGCACCTGAGTCCACATACCACTTCCTCGAGGACCCAACAGAGGATCCAGCAACTAGAGCACGTACTACATTAGAGTTTTCCACTCTACGCATTTCATCAGCTTCACCATCGAAACGCCCGTTCTGCTTAGGACGGTACTTCTGACTTTCAAGATTATCAAAACAGTCGACCTTTTTGTGTCCCAAGCGACCACAATTATAACACTTCAGACCTTTCCTCTTCTTGCTACCGTGTTTGGCATTCAATGCCTTCACAGATGTGTCACGCGATTCCTGAGAGATTGAAAGAGAAGCCTCTTTGGCAATCAAAAGAGCAATTCCATCAGGAAGAGACTTATTTATTCCACGGATGACTTCTGCAGTAACTCCGTACTCCGGTTTCAGTCCTCGTAGTAGCGCACGAAGCTTCTCACTTCACTAACAGCGTAACCCACACCGCCGAGGTGAGATTGTAACTCAGACAATCGAGCACGAAACTGCAACACGGTCTCCTCAGTCTTCATCTTCATTGCCTGATAGATGTCAAGAAGTGCATCACGGCTAGCTTGACTAACGGACTGGTAGTGATCCCTGAGTGTCGCCCACACTTCGTGCGGCTCATCCATTTCCGACATGGGAGCCACACAAGACTCATCAACCAATAGCAGTATCGTTGAAAGTGCAGTGTCACGGCGGCGAGAGAAACGTTTGTGAGCACCGTCATCGGTAATATTCGGTGCCTGTTTTACACCAGAGAAAATCGACCAAAGTTCTTTGCTCTTCAGGACAAGTTGGATCTTCTTGGACCACATGAAATAGTTCGAAAAATTAAGCACAGGAAGCTTAACTTTCTCAATGTCGACCGGACTCGACATATCGTTCTCCACAGAGCTCATTTCTTGACAGAGGAAACAAGTGGGCAAAACAACAGAATGACGAAACGACAACGGAGGCTGGGAACAAAGATTTAACAACGTTAGGCAGCGTCTGGACCCATAACGTATAAAAGGTTCTACAATCAGAAAACTTGTAGCGAACTACGATAGTGTTCGTGAAAAAGTCTGAGAGTTCCATGACTCTCTTTTACTGAGAGGGCAGAGAATGACTGCTTAAGAGCAGTCCGATGACCCAGAATTGGGAAACGACTCGCTATCCGAATGTTTCCCAATCGAAAACTCTACCCACGAGTGCGACCTACAGTGTCCTGCAACTCGTGGAGTCGTAGGTGGCCGTTCTGGCAGGCAACCTACGCCGATCTACAACTGTACTGAAGCCAGAACTGGCTACCCTCCCCTCTTTCCAAGACCTAGTTGCAAACGGGCGCTCTTACCCAGCTTCACGAGAGTGTTTTTGCGTTTCAAAAGACGTTGCAGCATGACCGGCACGTCTTGATAGATGCAAATGAGCGGTTTAAGCGTATCTTCTTCCGCTGATAGACCTTTCCAGCGCACTTGCACCTTGGTGCATTCATTGTAGAACAAAAAGCCCTCTATGGAGATGCACCGAGGTGTTTTTCATAGTTTGTTGATCCGTTACCGGCTTCGACTCCTCAGGTTATGAGAGGCTACTGTAGTAGTGCCCCTTTTTTGGGGTATGCCTAGGAAGGGTATTATTTCTGCACACGTGTGCCAAGTTGGCCCGATAGCGGGTGCGCCGTGGCAAGCCTGCCACGGGTGCACACCTGTAGTGTATTGGCCGGCATCGCCGGATAGTTAGATATGTCAATTGATATTTTCAAGTGCCGTATATAAGTGGCGTCACTTGCCGCCACTGTACGGGAAGTAAACCTCAAGGAGGCTTCTGGCTATGACTTTCTTGCCGCCTGTGAACGGTCTTCGTCCCTAATCGGGCAAGCCGCCACAATTCCGGGCTAGTCATCCGACCTCTACCACTGAGGGGTTCCAGACCGTCGTTACGGCATCTTTTGTTGTTTCTTTGTTATTATTTCCGTCATACGGCTCGCGTTTCTCTGCCCTGTTATACAAGTTTTTGCCCGCTAGTCTCGGGACTTATTCGCCTTTATCACGAGTCAGTGCTCCGCTGTGCGGCTCGTTTGCTGATCCCATGTCGCTCTCTACCGTTAGGCTGGATATCTCCACTCGCTGTGGCTCGCCGGAACAACCGGATACCTACGCCGATTCTTCCCCTTCATCTCTGAGTGCACGCTCAGATCGGGGCCACCCGGACTTACACCCGGCATCGCGCTGGCCCTATCAGAGGGTTCTACTGCTGCATCTACCCCTATAGAGAGCTGGTTCCAAACACCCTGTCGGTGCGCTTTCCGCGACGCGGCTCTTGTTTGCCCACTCATGGGATTGCATCACAAACTGGTCTCCCGACTTAGAATCGGCTTTACTGGCCGACCCTTGTTGGAGTTGGTTCGTTTGTTTGGAGCCCAGATAGTTGGGAATATCCGTTCTTACGGTTCTCTCATTTTCCGTTTTCGGAAGTTGTTTTGGTTGCCAATTGGCCGACTGTGTAGGTGAACGATGTCGTCCCGTCCCAGGAGTAGCGCGCCACGTGCCGCTTCTGTGCCCGGTTCTTCCAGCTTGCCGACAAGCTTGCCTCCGTTGCCGAAGGACGCACTGGATGTCCCAGGCAATGGCGACCCGAAACCGGCTTCCCGAGGCCTCCGTTCTGATAACGGGAACCCACCCACTCGTAGGCCAACCGCACCTGGGGCTGATGCCGCCGCAGCGGTTGACGTTATGTCGTCGCGGTCCGACGAGTATACCCTCCGCGAATTAGAGGCTCAGGTTCGCATCCTGCAGAACTCCCAAGTGGGCCTCATCCGGGATATTACGAAACTCCGGCAACGGCTCGATGAAGCCGGTGTCCGGGATGTTTCGAGCGACGTCCGTGTTTTACGGTCTGATGTCAACCAGATTATGGAACACCGACAGGTGTCGGCTGCCCTGCACGAGCAGGCTTCTGCACGCTTGGACCGCATGGCTACCCGTCTGGAGACGGGCGAGCAAATCATCGTATCTGATGATGTTGCGCCAGGAGCCCCGGTTTCTGAGGGTTCTCAGCATTCGCGCCGTTCCCGGGATCGTACGGCAAAGAAGAAGATCAAGGTTGAGTCTGACTCGTCTTCTTCATCCTCTTCTGATGAGGAAGGCCCTCAAAAGGGATCGTCTACCAACTCTTCGGACAGCGCGGAAGAGCGCTCTCGCTATCTTGCATCCCGTTCGTGGGCTACTGAAGCCACCTCTGGTGTTGCACGAGGCCGTACGAAAGGACGGAGACACCTGGGATTGAAGGAAGTGAAGCCGACAAACTTACTGTATCGGAAGCTGCTATCGTACCGATATTATCAGCTTGATGAGACGAGGCCACAGAGAATCCCACGTGGGACTGGCAAGGTGCGGAACCATCTCCGACAAATAGAGCTCACGCTGAAGCCCCACAAGTTCTCTGGGGAAGATCCAATTCTTTTCTTGGATTTTCTTGGCCGCTTCGTGGCGGAAGCCGATGTACTTCAGATGAGTGAGGCACAGGCCTACATTGCGCTGCCGTACTTTTTGACGGGTGTAGCCGAAGATCAATTCAATTCGGTTCGTGGGTCGACCCGACCCTCCAAGGGAGGAGTTACGTGCCGGCCGGAAGCGGTACAATATTTCCTGCGCTCTTACGCGACAGGCAATGCGATACAAGGTGCTATACTCGCGCTGCGAGACACGAAGTGAGGAGCCGAAGAGTCGGAAACCGTTTATTCGACCCGCCTCAATAAGGCTTTCCACAGATGTGGCAACGTGTTCTCCGCAGCTGAGCGGTGCACGATGTTCTTCGATGGCCTAGAACGTTCGATCAGGACACTGGTTGCCCGTTTTCGGGAGAACAAACGCCGGATTACTTATCTGGAACTCGTTCAAGTTGCCCAAGCTGAGGAAGATGCAGCTCGAGCACGCGCTGGTGTCAAGACGCGCACGCGCCGACTCCTTCATGTAGAAGGCCGGGACTCTTCACTGCCTCACTCGCGAGGTTCTGTTCAGGGGGGTTATGATAACCTACACCTGTTACAGGACGATGGTTCAATGCCGAGTTCGGAATTGCCGTCGACGACGGAGCAGTCTACAGTAGACGTATACCCCGCTCTGTACGCCGGACGTCAAGTCCCGGCATTGCCCGTGCCGCACTCTGGCGGATATCGAAGCCAACGCCCTGGATGGAGGGACCCGTATCCTCCCCGAAAGGAGCGCCGGCCGCCCAACGCGGATCTTCTTCGTCACCTTATTTGTCATACCTGTTACAGGCCAGGGCACATCGCTCCGAATTTCTTAATGCCCATACGGGATATGGCCAAGATAGTGCCTCAGTATGAGTCGTTGACGCCTGCCGAGCGGGAACGTGTTCCCGACAGATCGTACCTTCGTGCGAAGGCGGAGACTCAGCCTGGAAACCAGGAAACGGTGCCATCGAATCGTGGAACTGTAGCCGCCTCTGCGGGATCGCAACCTCCGCAGATTGGCTGTGAAGCTGAGAAAAACTGAGCAAGGGAGCCTCCAGCAATGGAGAGGCGCCCCAAGCGACGGGGTTTCGAGCGCCTGAGGCTGAGAAGCCTCGCTCCCCGGTCACAATCCTTTCGAGGAAAATGGCCACTACAGACGTGGACTCTGAGCACCTTGGTGTCTTGCGTCGCCTGTGGATACGGTCTAAGAACAGCCGGTTCCCGGATAGAGTCCTGGTCATGGCGAAACGTAACTACAAAGTTTACGCCGACCTAGGTGTTTCCGACCAGTACATGGTTCGGCAGTTGTCCGTGCTCGATACAGGAGCTGGGCCAAACTTCTTGGTTGAATCGATGATTCCGCCGCACTTGCGATCTTGCATCCGTGTGGCGCCGCATATTGACATAGCGGATGCGAACAATCGCCCACTCTCGACTGTGGAAGTAATAGACCTGCTCGTCAGGTTTGGCCGCTACGTGGCGAAGCTCGATTTCTTGGTTTGAAAGCAACTCGCTGCGCCGGTTATCCTCGGCTGCGACTTCTGTGACCGCTTCGTCGATTCAATTCGACGGTGGAAGCGAACCATCGAAATGGAAGATGGGACTACTGTACCGATCGTTCGGCGTCCCCTTCGACCGGCTTTGAAGAAGCAAGTCCCCTTGCCTGCTGCGCAGGAGCCTACAACCGATGAACGGAAGTCTACAAAGCTCCGAGTAGCTCGGTCTATTTGCATCCCGCCTGAATCGCAGGTCTGGATTACTGTGACGTCTCCACAATATGGCTTATAAACGGTGCAACCGTTGCCTGCGTTGCAGGAGAAGCATCAGCTCGCCCTGGCTAATGGGATCGTTTTCGTCGAACCCGAGAAGCCTTTTCAGGTGCTGGTTGCGAACTTCAGCCGTTTCCCTTAACGGTTGGTTAGGAGCCAAGTTATTGAATCATTGCTCCCGCACCCCGCGGCTATAGTGCCTACCCAGGTCTCTATTGCCGAAGTTCTCGGTACCCTCGAAGCTGAGGAGGGGGAGGCGGAACGGAACAACGCCGAACCGAATCCTGGTCTGAACAGTTCGTCGGAAGATGCTACGCCGACTTCGTCGGATGCGAATAACCGCAGCCTGTCGAAGGAAGCAATTCCGACCTCGTCGGACAATAATGATAAGGACCTGAGTGCTGCTGACACGAAGGATAAGTCAATACAGGAACTGGAGTCTCTGGATCTTGAACACGTCCCAGAGACTCACCGCGATAAATTGCGGCACATGCTCGAAGAGTTCAGGCCCATGTGGGATGGCACATTGGGTAAGATTGGAATTACCGAACATCCGATCCATTTGCTACCGAATACTCGTCCCATTTCACAGCACCCTTACAGGGCAGAACCGACAGCTCGGCAGGAGGAGAAAGCTCAAGTTGAGTAAATGCTCCGCGCAAGAGTTATCGAGCCGTCTCAGTCACCCTGGGCATCACCGGTGGTGCTCGCGCCCAAAGCGGATGGGTCTTGGCGATTTTGCATCGATTACCGCAAGCTTAACGCGGCTACAGTCAAGGATGTGTATCGTATCCCACGAATGGATGAATGCATCGATTCATTGGGCGACGTGAAAGTTTTTACGACCCTAGACGCGAATTGGGGCTATTGGCAAGTTCCTGTGAGGGCCGAAGATCGTGACAAGACAGCCTTTGTTTGCCATGAAGGATTTTACCGATTCAATCGGATGCCCTTTGGGTTAACCAACGCGCCAGCCACTTTTCAACATGCTGTGGACATTTTGCTTGCCCGCTTCAAGTGGAAGACTTGCCTGGTCTACCTGGACGACATCATTGTCTACTCCGGTAACCTGGACGAGCACTTGACCCACGTACGGGATGTGAGGCGAGTCCTACGAGATGCAGGCATTACGCTCAAGCTCAAGAAGTGTGAGTTCTTTACCGAAACCGTCAGATATCTCGGCCACGTTATCCGTCCTGGACGGCTATCGATAGACGAGGTTCGCGTGAGATCCCTCAAAGAGGCTAAGCATCCGCGGACGCAGACGGAACTCAGATCTTTTCTCGGCTTGTTTAATGTCTATCGCCGCTTTATTCCGAACTTCGCGGATATCGCTGCACCTCTGAACGAGCTCCTCCGCAAAGGACCGCCAGTCAACCTGGAAGAATTCGACGACCGCAAAGCTGCGCCTTTCTCGTCGCTCGTGGACGCGGTGACATCGCCACCCGTTTTATCCCTACCTAGGGCTGGCTTGCCGTATGCAATAGATATGGATGCGAGCGACTACCAAGTTGGCTGTGCATTACTCCAGACCACCAAGGATGGCGAGCAATTGCCAATTGGGTATTGGTCAAGAAGTCTCAACGTTCACGAAAGGAATTACTCGGTATCCGAGAAGGAGTGCTTGGCAGTTGTCTGGGCATTACAGACGCTGCGGCCCTATCTTATGGGAACTCGCTTCATTGTTCATACCGATCATTCGGCCCTACGCTGGCTACTCTCTATAGCAGAGCCATCTGGCGGCTTGATGCGGTGGAGGCTTCGCTTGTCGGAATTCGACTTTGAAATCTGCTACAAGAAAGGACTCTTGAACACTCAGGCTGATGCACTGTCCCGCTTGGAAACAGCGGCTGAAGCTGCGCCAGTCGATGATCTGGAAATACCGCGCTTTCTCGCGGAAGGCGGCTCGAGCGATGCCGATGAAGATTCGGAAGGATACGACATCTACGATGCTGTTTTAGCCGTGTCAGACACGCGCCCAGAACCGAGTTCTTTCGTACCGATTAAGCCGGAAGAACTCATCAGGGAGCAGCACACGGACGCTTTCTGTACGGAGATTCGTAGCCGTCTGAACGGTGGAGCACGACTGCCTTTCGTCGAGAACGACCAAGGATTCCTCATCCGAACTGTCGGGCGCAAACCACAGATTGTGGTTTTTTACTCACTTCAGTCACGAGTACTGCATCTGTCGCACTATGCGAAGCTCTCAGCCCACCATGGTGGCAGGAGGTTGTACTACACCTTGAGGAAGGACTTCTACTGGCCAGCGATGGCTTTTGATGCGTATGCCACTGTTCGTGGATGTTCTGACTGCGCGAAGAACCGCGTCAAACTGCGGAAGTATTCCAAGAAGTTGGTACTCTTCCCTGCTAGGGCCCCCCTGGAGTTCGTGGCTATTGACTTGCTCGGTGAGTTTATTCGCACCCGTCATGGAAACCGGTTTCTACTGGTGATCACCGACCGCTTTTCTAAGCTGGTACGGACTGTGCCTTTGAAGGAGGTTATCACCAGTGCGGTCGCCCAAGCGTTCGTCACACACTGGGTTTTTGTCTACTGACCGCCGATTGATTTGTTATCGGATAATGGACCGCAGTTTGCGGCTAAGTTCTTTCAAGACGTCTGCCGCATCTGGCGGATCCAAAACTGGTTCACGACAACATATCATCCCCAGAGTAATGGGCAGGTGGAACGCTTTAACCGCACAATACTCAATGCATTACGGACATTCGTTGCCGAGCATCCGTCGGAATGGGATCAGTACAACGATGCGGTGACGTATGCCTACAATACGCAGGTCTATCGTACTACTCAGATCTCGCCGTTCGAGCTTGTGCTATCACGCGTTCCACCGTCGGTGGTCATCGAGCCACAGCCAGTACTGGAAAAGTTCCCCTCGCCCCGCCTCCATAGGGACGCGTGGAAGGGATGGCTCACGAAGATTATTCCTACGGTTAGGCAAAATATCGCTAAGGCAGAAGCCGCCTACAAGCGGAATTTCGAGGAAAGAGTGCGCAGACATGCCCCTTAGATTAGGGAAGGTAGCTATGCCTTCATACGGAAGGAATACTACAATCCCGAGAAGGAGAAGCGCCAAAAGCTTTCTCCTATCGCGGATGGTCCCTACCGGGTCATTTCAGTTACCGACACTACGGTTGTCCATGACATCAAGGGAGAGCACGAGCGTTTTTCGCGAGATCGCGTAACGCCTGCACAAACGCCTGCTTCTCAGGAAACGCAACCGGAAACGCCGGACACCGCTACGCATACTGCAGAACCAGCCGCTGAAGCGGAAGCGCGCACTTCACCGTCAGTATTGCCGCATCCCAACCGCGGACTTGCTGATTTGCCAGCTGAGCCGGAGCCTCACCAGTCGGTCTCTGCTGCCGCTCACGTACGCACGCGGATACTGGCCCCGCCGGGGATACTTACCACCGCCCCCGACCCTCCAACTGAGGAGGGGTAGGAGGAGGCAAAGACGCCCGCCGCACAGCCAAACAATCGAAAAGACGCGAGCAATCCGCAGTTATCGCGGAAGCCTGAGGAGAAACGCACCACTTCGGTGGAGCACAAAGCCAGACACCCGGAAGAACACCAGGATGTAGCTGCTGCAGAAGTCGCCGCTTTGCTCGCGGATGGTACTGTACTGCCGTCACAGACGGAAGGACAGAAGCCTGCCCCAGCTTTGCAGCTTGAGACCGGCACGCCGGAAAAGAGTGTCACAACCACGGCAACAGCCGCGTCAAATGCGGAACATACCCGCTCGCCGCAGCCGGAGCCCGACAGCGGTAGCGCACCTGTGCTGAAGAGAGCCGGGAGTCCGGAAGAAAAGTTAGTCAAAAGAAACCGTGCTGTTACGGCGGACGCGACTTCGGGAGATCTCAGTGAAGCATCGAGTGATGAAGCCGTTGAAAAAACGGAGGAAACCGCCGATATGGCGAGCCGATACGCCACAGTAAGTAGGAAGCAGCACAACGCTGCACACGCGCGCACATTGCGCCAAGTGTCTGGCTTTGCCGGCGATCCACCTCCAGTGGAGAACAACAGCACACGAGCCGGGCACGTGCCTACTGTAAGGCTTGCGGCCGCCGAAAACGGAAATTCCGAATTCGAATCGGCATCTCAAAGCCGTGCAACGGCGCAGGCCCCGTCACCAGCAGTGAGCGGCGAAACGCCGCCACGGCGCGCACAACAGCACCACTCGCTGGCGCACCTCAAGGCGGACCTTTCACCCTCACGACGGGAGATCCCGCCGGAACGCCGGAAGCTCGCTGTTCGAGAAGACCAAAGTAAAGTCACAGCCGGACAACACGGGGTGAAAAGAAAGAAATCTGGAAGCCTGAACGTCAGGAACACACAATCCTCACCAGGACTACCTGGCGTGCAGAATGCACTGCCGTCAGGACGGAAGCCGTTTAGTAGCGACGCCCATGACCGGAAAGCAACCAAGGACCCCCCAGAAGAGGGCACAATAACCGAACCGCACACTGAGCGGCGTGTTCTCGACAGGGAGTGCGTTATGGACCGTCTGATTAGCCACAGCTACGCCTCTGATGGAGAGCTATTGTATCGAGTCCGTTGGTACGGCTGTCCTTCTTCGAAGGATACACATGAGCCTATCGAGCATCTTCCTCGCTCTAAGGTCCTACAGTACCACCGTCGCACACGGGCACCGATATCGGCTACGCTGGACAGGGCCCAAGTGGGTTGACCACCCACAACTAGTGAGCTATGTTGTCTCGGACAGAATATGCCGCTTCACGCGGATGGAATTGCATCATGCTAAACGCGCCGCTTCACGCGGATGCAACGATGTTGATACGAACAAGCCGCCCTAGGCGGACGCTACTGAAAAGCAGCAACCTGCCGCTCTATGCGGACAGTCTCTGGCTGAACAGACAAGCCGCGAAACGCGGAAGCCACTTACAGTAGAAGAAGAATATGAAGAAGAAAGAAGCCTAAGAAGAAGGAGAAGAAGCCAGGACACTGGAAGGAAGACTACGAAGTTTTATCGCTGCAGCCGCTTCTGCGGAAAGCTAGCCCTCTCTTGTGGGCCACTCGCAACAGCCTCGAACGAGGCATTGCCCCCTGAGGAGGGGGAGAACAAGAAGAAAGATTTGAGCCAAGCCAGCAAGGCTGGAGAAGTTTACCTCTAACTATTGAGTTTGCCCCTCATCATCAGGGTCTATTACGGACTACTACAGCCCGTCAGGGATCTCGAGCAGGAGAATTACACGCAGGACGGCCCAGCACCTGGGGTGCCCCCACTACCGGAAGCCTCGGAGAACCCAGAGAGGTGAATTGATGTCCATTTGATGTCCCTAAGTTGACCGGCATTAAAATTACGAGATCTAAAGATGTCCACTTGATCTCCTTTAGATGTCCATATGATGCGCGTAAATGATCCACATATGATGCATCAAAGATAAACGACTGATAATTCCCCGATGCGCATATGATGTACGAAGAGATGTCCAATGGATTCTGCGATGTCCAAGTGATACCCTTCAGATTCCGGGACATCCAATGGACATATTGTCGTGCATCATTTGAGTATCTTTGGAAGAGGTTTTGTGCATCCAAGGAATATCTAACGGACATCAATTAGGGACATCTTTCGTGCTATCTCTGCACATCATTGGGATATCGTGGATGGGCAGAAGATGTCCGAATGGTATTCCAAAGATGCCCCAAATTTTCATCCGATGGATATCCAACGCACATCACTTTTCCTCTCTGGGGAAGCGCTGTGCCGCTATCGCGTGCAATTCCGACTCGTCGGTCACCGTATCGGGAACGGCCACTCCCACGCCTCGAAGGAAGTCGCGAATGACCGCCACTCGCGGAGTGAGAGAGGAACTGTCGCCCACGGCGGATGCTACATCCTGAGCCCACGGGCCGGTCGGAACCGGAGCCGCTACAGCGGGTGGGTCAACAACCACGACTTCGTCATCATCTCCGGTAGCTCCGGGCTCCGATACAACCCCCACGCCCTCTGGGCTCTCCTCGTCCATGGGACTTTTTTCCTCTGCAGGGTCATCACCGTCATCGTCGACGTATATGAATCCACGCGCGTGCCCTTCGGGGATATGACGCTCCTCTCGGCGGCGACCAGCCGCCTCAGCGAGACCAATTATCTCCCAAATCCATGCGTCAAAGTAACCGAAGTCGCCGGCGTTGACGTTCCGTCCGGGAGAACGGTCCGACTGCCGACGAACCCCGTCGGAAACCTGGCTAGCAGACACCTCGTTCCAGTCAATCCGGTCGATGACGTCCACCAACGCAGTGGCTTCGCGCGCATTGCGGACCGAGCCGAGTACTTCGGAGAGATCCAGCGCTCGGATCGCTTGCCGGATGAGCTCCGGGATGAACCAAACCCGGTACGAATCATATGCCTCGATGAAGAGGAAAGCCGCAACGCGGAAGGTCCAATCTGTTGCAAGGATGCTCCACAGGTCGCGAGGCGGATCATTCATGAAATATGAGCCTCTGTAAGTTGGGCAGGGCGGTAGCTCTACGTGACACCCTCGAGGGACTTCGACCGCAGGCCAGAATGACGGCAGCGGCAGGTATCGCCCAGTATGGGAGTGACGCGCGATGCGCTCAACCTCCGTGCACTGGTACGGCACTAGTATCCCGAAGCGGGAACGCCATTTCCTCTCGAATCGGAGCCCCTCATGAAACTGAGACCGTGCAGGACGGCGAAGAAACCGAAACTCGGCACGAAGAATGGGCCGCGCCCACAGGATCAACTCCTGCTGTGGCTGAACGGTGTCCGAATATCGGTCGATTTCGTCCAACGCATTGGCTAGATGGTCGCCGTAGCCGACCTCGCCGAAAGTTCGGTAACGTGCAACGTCGTACTGGTATTGTGCCGTCACCGGATGTTAGTTCGGAACTCGGAAGTGTCGCGCATATCCAGTGCGGACCATCTCATTGCGAGCGAATTGTCTCGTCTCGTTTCGACCTACAAACCGGCAACTCGGTGTGACCGCAACGCAGGCGATCCAGTCCCATGAACGGGTAACGTCAGCAGGAAGCCCACCAGGGAGTTTACCGTCGACAGCGTACGAGTCGACGAGCTCGGTATCCCGAACGGCCTCGGCGTCAAGCCAGGGAGCCTGGGCAAAAAGAAAACTGTGCCGGTGCGGATCCCGGATGCGCAACGCGCCTGCGGTAGGCCATCCACCCAGCGTAGCTGGCATCTCGGCGTTGAACCAATCCCATACGGGCGCGGGACCAGCCTGAGCTGGAACGTGATCTTGTCCGGAAGAACCCGTCTGGGAGGCAGCCGCCGACTGCGGGAGAGGTACAGACCGGAACGGCGGGTTGGAAACTTGCATACGTGCCGTCGAAGACGGATGGGCGTTCAGTATGTTGGACATTGCGGCAGGGCTCGTAATGGCGAGGTTCGCTACTGACATCGGAGGTGTTGGTGGCTCCGAACAGTTCTCGGCAGACCCGTCTTGGGAGACTTCCTTATATACCTCCATCGCGAGGCGTATCGAGCGGACGGAGTCGGTGTCTCAGCCTGAGAAGGGGGAAATGTAGAGCAAAACGCCCTCTGTGGGGATGCACCGAGGTGTTTTTCATAGTTTGTTGATCCGTTACCGGCTTCGACTCCTCAGGTTATGAGAGGCTACTGTGGTAGTGCCCCTGTTTAGGGGTATGCATAGGAAGGGTAGTATTTCTGCACACGTGTGCCAAGTTGGCCCGATAGCGGGTGCGCCGTGGCAAGCCTGCAACGGGTGCACACCTGTAGTGTATTGGCCGGCATCGCCGGATAGTTAGATATGTCAATTGATATTTTCAAGTGCCGTATATAAGTGGCGGCACTTGCCGCCACTGTACGGGAAGTAAACCTCAAGGAGGCTTCTGGCTATGACTTTCTTGCCGCCTGTGAACGGTCTTCGTCCCTAATCGGGCAAGCCGCCACAATTCCGGGCTAGTCATCCGACCTCTACCACTGAGGGGTTCCAGACCGTCGTTACGGCATCTTTTGTTGTTTCTTTGTTATTATTTCCGTCATACGGCTCTCGTTTCTCTGCCCTGTTATACAGGTTTTTGCCCGCTAGTCTCGGGACTTATTCGCGTTCATCACGAGTCAGTGCTCTGCTGCGCGGCTCGTTTGCTGATCCCATGTCGCTCCCTACCGTTAGGCTGGATATCTCCACTCGCTGTGGCTCGCCAGAACGACCGGATACCTTTGCCGATTCTTCCCCTTCACCTCTGAGTGCACGCTCAGATCGGGGCCACCCGGACTTACACCCGGCATCGCGCTGGCCCTATCAGAGGGTTCTACTGCTGCATCTACCCCTATAGAGAGCTGGTTCCGAACACCCTGTCGGTGCGCTTTCCGCGACGCGGCTCTTGTTTGCTCACTCATGGGAATGCACGACATTCATCTTTTTCCAACAACTTCATCAGCCGAGCTACTTCCATGCCAGTTTCCGACGTCAGTACATGAGACGTGATGGCCTTCTCGTCCAAGGATTTGTCGTGATAGCATCTGAGTCGACTTCTGTGTATTTCCTCTGTCTGGCAATTGCGAAGATCTTCAACCTGATAGACGTAATCTGATACGTCCTTAAAAATACGGCGTGCCCCACGCCAGCTTAAAGCTAACTTCTCTCCGGCGTGAAATTCATTGCGCGCTACGAGCACAAAATCGCCTTCAATAAAGTTGGGTAGAACGCCAGACTCCGTCTTACTTCGCGACTTCTCCCTGTTCTTCTGCAATCGGTCTTGTACCAATGGGTGGAGAGCTGCGCAATGCTCTTGGAGCTTTCGAATGTTTATGGCACGTTCGCGAACGACTTCGGACATCTTTATAGTTTTTTGTGATGCGGAACGAAGAAAAGAGGCTATCGGGGGTGTGGGTACCATTCCAAGAAATGCGGTTACGGGAGCGACGTTCATTCGTTGAGGGGAAACGGCGTTTTTCAGTGCACTTTGCAGGACGGGAAATAGACCAGGCCATTCGATAAAATCCATTTGCAGTTCAGACGCCAGCGCTCGGAATGTTCGCAAAACTTCTCGACCAAGTCGTTTCACTGCGCCATTGCTCGACGGAGTGTATGGGAGCGTGAAGTGATGTGGGACACGCAATGACCGGGACAAAATGCGGATGGTTTCGTTTCTGAAATGTGTGGGTTCATCCGACATGAGCCCGTTCGGTACGGAAAATGCAGCGCACTAATCGACCAGAGCGTGTGCAGTGTGCTCTGCAGAGGTAGATGCGCAAACAAGAAACCATTTATAGTCCGAATAGTTTTCACGGAGCATCAACGCATACTTCGCGCCGGATTTGCTTGGGCCTATCTCCAAGAACTTGAACTGCAACAGATCATTTGGGCCTGTTACATGCACGGCAAGACCAAAAGGTCGAGGAACTTTCTGTCCTCCTGTAGTAGTGTTGATGGCTACGCAGTGTAGACACTGCATGGCTGGGAGAATTCAACACTGATTTGTATCAGTTCCGTAATCGGAACTGCGTAGGTAGCTCTGTGGGTGCAATCACAAAGAATTGTGCAAGTGCGACCCATGACGGAGGATAATTGTCTGCATTCGCCTGAGTCAGGCATAATAAATACCCAGACACAGCAGCAGTCTGCTAGTGTCCGAAGGCAATCCCCAGGAGAGTCTCCTGAGGGCTTCGTGCCTTTTCATTTTGCCCACCGCGACTACGTGCGACTGCAGTGCCGTCCTTTCTTTGTCTTGACCAACAATTAGAGATACAGTGTATGCAGGCGTTGACGAGAGTGTGCACGTCGTTCTCGAGCGTTTTCGAGGTGTAATGCTTCTTGAAAGTCCTTTCAGATGCCGTGCTTCCTCTGTGTCCTGCGGGCTCTGTATGTGCTATGATGCATAACCGCAGCTGAAGTGAGTCGCATGGTTCCGGGATCCAAATTGCTCCAGAATTGTTCGTCCAAAGATTATTCTTCTTCTCGAAACCATCAGGACGAGATTGTTCGTGGGCGGCTTGCTGAGTGACAATTTTCTCTGCTTTGGGCCGGCAGAAATCTTCGGCGGCGGTAGTTGGAAGCTCTGGGACTTTCAAAATTCGGCGTACGGTTGGAGAGGCTGCCCAGCGTGTGAGAAGGTCCGTCCAAACGTTTTCCAATCCGTTGATGTGAAAATGTCAGTAGTACTGTACATTAGGTGGCACCCATTTATATAGATTAGCACCCATTTAAGCATCTGCTTCTTTCACTATTAAAGCAGAGCTGCGGAGAACCAGACACATAGTCTTGTTCTCCAACGCCTCACTACTCATTCGCTCTCACACTATTAAAGCAGTGCTGCGGGGAACCAGACACACAGTCTTGTTCTCCAACGCCTCACTACTCATTTCGCTCTCACAGAAAACAAATGTAGTTGTAAATGCTGATTCGAACTGCCCAGTGCAAAACTTTGCGAACGGAGGGCATGCTGAGGTCAAGGATGATGGAAAGCGCGTCGAATAAGAAAACGAGGTTGTTGTGATCTGTGTAAAGATTAAATCCGGCCGTTATGGCGACTATCCAGTGCATACGTTCTAGAGTGGCGAGAATTGCAAATGCATCTTTCTCCATGGTGGACCACCCAAGCTGCGTCGTGTTGAATAAACCTGAACAGAAAGCCAGCGGTGTGTGCCTTCGTTCGTGATGCGGCTTGGTGAGGTCTTCGGGTGGGACTTGAGTGAATCTACCAGACCAAATGTTGTCCGACGCACCTGTGTAAACACGCAAGCGCTGGTTTTCGTCCCTGTGAGCGAGTGTCATTCTGTGGGAGAGGGCATCTCTGCAAGCGATGAATGCGTTGGTCTCTTTCTCTGGCCAGTCCAGAGAGGCGAGTTCAACCCGTGCCACGGCAGATTTCGTGCGTTTGCCGGCCTTGGAATACACCTTTTCCAGGAATTCATGGAGCGAAAAGGTGAGCTGCGAGAAATTCGGGATGCTCATCTATACCCATTGAAGCGCACAGAGAAACTGTTGCAAATTTTCGCAGTTAGATGGGGGCTCCATGCGAAGAAGTCCTTCTGATTGCCTTGGATCGTACTTCACGCCTGCTGCTGAGATGATTCTACCACACCACCGGATTGATGTTGCGAATAGAATGCAATTCTTAGAGTGAAGTCGGATGGAATACTGCTGACAAAGGCGAAGTTGCTTCTCTATTCCTCCCAGTAGTCCGTCCGGGTCCTTGCTGTGAAGAAGGATGACGTGCAGCCAATACAGTAACAGCTGACGAAGTTCGGGTGGAAAAATCTCGGCAAGCACGGACTGCAGATGAGTTGTGGCGTTGGTAGTTCCGTGTAGCACAAGCGTTGGGGAGAAGATGCCGTCTGTAGTGATGAAAAACTGCAGCGCTTAGGAGTCTTCATGGAGTGGAAACTGCCAATATACATGTGAAAGATCGAATGTTGGGAATAATTTAGACCCTGCAAGCTTGGAAAGTTCCTGCTCAATATTGGGCATAGGAAACTGCTGACGGACAGTGCACTTGTTCCCAGGACGGAGGTCTACGGTGAACCGAAATCGGGCGGGGCCAGGTTTCGGGACTATCAACGAAGCGCTGGCCCATGGGGATGTCGGGTTGGCATAAGCCATTCCTGTGTTGACAAGGTCGGTGACAAACTTCTCTAAGAACTTCCGTTGTTCTTGAGAGTAGTTGTGTAGTCGCACGTGAACAGGTTTCGCGTCTGGGGTCAATTCTACCTTCAACGGTCCTATTTTTGCTGGGGGTCTTGCTGATAGAGCGACTCGAAAAACTTCGATGTTGTCATCGAGAATGGTGCGCAGCTTGGAGAAATGGGTGTCACTTAGTCCTTGTTCTCGTGCATTCTCCACCATGTCGTTGACAGCAGCTTCAATCTCTTCGTGTTGGTTCTCGTCAATGGGATCCAAAAGAGATGGGTCAGGAAAAGGGTTTTGTTCATGTCGGGCTGCTTGGTAGCTGACATGAGGACGGCCTGGCGCAGGATGGCGTGTTTTGACTTCTGCGTCAGCGACGTCGGACTTGAATGTCCGCGCAATCATCAGGCGGCTTACATATCCTTGACTTGACTCCACAGTGGGGTTACCGACTTCAGAGCAGTCAGCTCCGTTCAGCGCAAAGCGATTGTTGTCCAAAAGAGTCGCTGTGTCTACGCGCAGATAGCGTAAGACAGGGAGGCCGATGAGGAGTTCTTCACACGCCAATTCATCGTCGGCGACCAGATACGTGATGTTCACAAGAGCGAGGCTTCCCGACGCGAGGTGAAGCACTGTGCGTGGCGCAGGCCAGGACCGTGAAAATGAGAGAGTTTGCGGTTCGGCGCCTGACTTAAGTGCTACAGACAAGCAGGTTTTCTTGATGGCTGATATTTTCCCAATGCCTCTCAAGGCAGCTTTCTCAGCCAAACGCGGTGAGACAATACTGTCATCGCTCCCGTCATCACACCTCCCAGTTCCATCAAGAGATGTCGTGCCATCGGAGACTGTGATTACACAAGAAGAGATGTTCGGAGAGCTAGAATGTGGGCGAATTCGGTTGATTGAACCTTAAGAGACTGCGCTGGTACTGCCTTCACGAGAACCTGATCTGCTTTTCTGGCCTCGCGTGAATTTGCTCGGACCATCTGCAGCCCTCTGAGCTGCAAATACAGCCTTCATTTGTTTCTTCTCTTCAGGTAAGGCCTTATAACAGTCGTCTACCCAATGTCGTAACCCCTTGGCCGCGCAGGGTGGGTGTGGACATGGCGCTGGAGGTTTACGCGAGCCTGTTTTCCGTTGGTTGTTGGACGGGCCCTCGTTGCCGCTGGATTTATGCTTCTGAGCGGCAGGTTCCTTTCCGTCGCCCTTACGCGACCTTGAAGTCTCTGATGGACCGCAGTCAATATCCTCGAACGACTGAGACAATTTCATTGCGTGCTTGAAAAAGGCATTGAAATCGTTCTTTAGTTCGGAATGCGAAAACTCAATGTTCGATTCAAGTTTCTCGCGGAACCACTTTGGGAGCACGGCAGAGAGGATATGTTTTATGGCAATCTTTGGACGAGATTCGATCACCCACTTCACGTTATTACGCCTGAGAAGAGAGAAGTAGGATGCAAACAGGTTTTCCACTCGCATTGGTGCCGAAGGATCGCGCATGTTCATAGAGAGTTCTTTCTCTACCATTGAATTTAGTGCCTCTCAAGACACTGCAGTCTTCTTTATCTGGGCGCGGTGCTCCAAAATTTGACTAGCATCTGGTCTGTTAGCATGCTTACGTCAGATAATTCAGGCATCAGCTGCAAATCGACGATTGATTCGATCTATTCTGGGTTACAGCAGTATACCAAGTTTACGGGGTGGACTGGCTCCATTGTAGTTGAGTTCACAACAGCGAGTTGCAGAGCTGTTGCGGTAGTTTCCTTGCGATACTGGTCATATGCGACTAAAAACTTCCTGATTGATGCGGAATCAGTGCGAAGTAAGCGCGGATGGTTGATTGAGGTAGAAACAAAAGATAGTTCTGCAAAGGTCCGCTGCGGTTGCGACTCATCCAACTGACTATTGACGTCGGAGCTCGACGATGCTTCCGACATACTGGTCGAACAGTATTATTGAACTAGCGTAGCGATAGCCAGTGATTCCTGTAGCGAACTACGAGAGTGTTCGTGAAAAAGTGTGAGAGTTCGATGCCTCTCTTTTACTGAGAGGGCAGGGAATGACTGCTTAAGAGCAGTCGGGTGACCTTGAATTGGGAAACGACTCGCTATCCGAATGTTTCCCAATCGGGAACTCTACCCACGAGTGCGACCTACAGTGTCCTGCAACTCGTAGGGACGTACGTGGCCGTTCTGGCAGGCAATCTACATCGATCTACAACTGTAGTGAAGCCAGAACTGGCTACAAAAGTACATCTTTCTCCTTTTCCGACTCATTCCGAAGCAAGGCTTACGTAGGCATTGTGTTCCATCTACTACTTCTTCCAGAAACGTCATCTCACCAACAATAGCTTCGAGATATCTAGTAAATTCAAATTCAATATCTACAAAACTATCTACTCTGTAATCAGAAGGGTGAGAATGTAAACAACTCACGCAAGCAGGAATTCACTATTAGCATCAGATCTGTTGACACTGAACATTTGTTCAAGTATATCCCATTTTCCGCCATGTTTAAGAGTTGTAAGGGTCATAAAAAATATATCTTTCTAGGAAAGTGTAAAGCGACGTCCGCGTCCAGAATTCTAGCCTTTTTTTCTCAAGACGATTAATTACATATCAGAGCTTTAAAAACGCGATAGAAGAAAAATTTGTCATCAACAAAAATTGATTGCGAGCCATTCTGAAAACAAAACGAATCGTAGACAGAGCGGTAAGAATCGTCTTCTTCGTCAGATTACTTTACAACTGTTTTATTCGAAAAGTCTTGTAAATTAGCCTCTTGCTCTAGGCGTTGAACAGCAAGCAGAATAATGCTTTTTGAGGCATGTTCTGGGGTGATTGGTTGCATAGTGAGGAAGGAATGCGGCTTGAGCTCTGTGTTAGAAAACGAGCAGAGCCAGAAATCCATGTTTTGCTTATATACAGAGTCATCTCTTAGAAGATTTACTTCTCTACTAATAGAGGAGATCTTTGCATTTCTACTTTTGTCTTATTTTTAGGCTCATTGCAAAGCTCCTATTGGCGAGACCACTCGCTAATTAGCTGAAAATCTAAAGCCAATTTTAGTGAAAATAGAATAAATACTAGCACTAACAGTAGTTTTGGTAATCTATCTAGGTTGTTGGTACACTGACAAAAAGTGCGCGCTTATATATAGAATGAACTCTTTTTTTTCAAAGTATCAGTCATATTCTAATAAAATTATTTAAAAATATGCGCCGTGTCACACGGCGCATTTAACGCCTCTTTTGGAACATTGCTGTGATTCGGTCACTGCCATTCCAACAAATGAGCTTCTAAAGAAAACAAGTTTCTTTCCTGCACACATTTGGAAATTGTATCTTAGGTGATATCCAAAAAGAAGGGTTTTGTACAAGGGAAGCACAGGAAAACCGCTTAGTTTTCAAATGTTCTGTTGTAAATTTTGCATGGGTAAGACGATCGTATCTTTCACGTAGAATCAAAATGAATTGCATTGCTGTATTTTAAATGTTCGATAGCGTTTGAATGTTTGCAAGAAAGCTTGCCTACAATGCACATTTTTGAAAGCGGAAAGAAATGTTTCATGAATACATTATTGTAGACGACGTAAATGTTTTTCCGAACATTTCAGTACTCAAAAGTTTCTTTGATTCCTATGGGCAGGCCCACGTCTATGTTTAAATTTTGATTGTGTAGCAAAAGTATATATGAGTAGTACCAAAAAGATATCATGAAGTTGTGCTACTACTACCGGAGCTTGCGGGAATCGCCGTTTGTTGACATAAACTAACAAGTAATTACAGGCGTCAGCATGTAAGACATTGTAGATTTATTTGGACGAATGTCACATAAAGTTACAATCACGTGATAGATGTCACATTAGATATTGTAGGTTTCCAAAAATGATTTTTATTCGGCAAGAAGATCTTGGAAATGTTCGCGAATATTCGCGAACAATGCCGATATTCGCGAATGTTCGAAAAAGCAGAAGTTTAAGAACGAACAAAATAGAGCTCCCGAATTTTACTAGAAGCCGTGCAGTATAACCTACAATTTTTGTTCTATTACCTAGTATAGATCTTGAATGTATGTAAGGCTAGCTATAGACTAGAATGTAATGAAAAGTAAGAAAGTTACAAGAAACGTAATGTTCGCGTGCCGAACATGGCGAATATTCGCGAACATGAGCGTTTTTTAAGAATTTGAAGCGGCGAATACTTCTTCCGTAGAAGTCAAAAACCGTATCTGAGTTCTAGGCGTGGACAATGCTCGTCATGCTTTCAAACTATATGCTTTATGTCTATGAAGACAAATTACTTTGTCTAATAAGGCTTGTTCTATCTCAAAATGTTCGCGAACAAAAAAATGTTCGTTGAAAGAAAACAGTAATTTGAACATACGGTCAAGGTCCAGGCTTCTTTAGCAAAAAGTTTGTGTGAATACCAGAGTGTGACAGGAACAACCTGTCAATTTACAAAGGTTCACATTTTTAATAAAAATTAAGACCAATCCTTTGGAAGAACATTGTTGTACTTTCTGAAACAGCTGCAAGGTTTTGCTCTTTCAATATCAACTTCCGGTGTTTCCCGCAAGCTCCCGCTTTGTTAAGCAGTATAACCATGCAAATAATGCAAAAACGCTGGTTTGGAGCAAAATGCGCAATGTTTGTTTTAGTTTATCGTTTTACTGGCTGTGCGGTTGAAGCCAATACTTTTGTCATCTGTGTATCTTTGCATGAGCATGAGAATTGGACAAATAGATTACAGTTCTTGAATATGGACAAAAACATATTGCAGGTTCTTCAACACGCACTGGAAATATTTAAAGTATGCGACGATACATTAACCTGCAACGTTTTATTAAATCGTCCCGTTGTTTGCATCTTACAGCTTACGTTTTACAGTGCCTACATGAAACGTGACAAGGGCACAAGGAAAAAGAATCCTATGAAAATAAAAAAACAAATACTCATACAGCACTTTATTTGACGAACCGACATTCTTCTTTCGCCGTATCATTTGAGAACGTGTTGCGTTTCCCGTGCTCCCAAGGCAAATGTACATGTTTCTTCTGGCATTACCTCGAAATATTTAGGTATCACTAAATATAGTTTACAAACAGCCAAAAAACGCTGTTCTGCTTTGTATTGCTTTTATTTATTACCTTTTTCCAGCTCTATTTGTTACAGTACAACATGAAAATTCAAACATGTGTAAAAGTTCTGTTCTGTAATATTTTATGTTGCGTACGAAAACTTTTGTTTCTATTTTAAAGTAATAATATCTAATTCAAAGCTAAAGAGTCAAAGCATTGATTCTTCATCAAATTATCCTTTACGTAGTGGGTATTTTCACAAACACTCTATCTATCTTGCAATAATTCTCACGTGTCACTGCCAGACTATCAGGTCTGTCAGAGTTCCGAAGTAGCTCCTATAACTAACAGACTCCATTGCAAGGCACGAACAATATTGAACTAAATTATATTATATGTTAAAGAATTGCTTGATGCTACATAAAATTATAAAGAAGAGCTACATTTTGTACACTCACGGAACAAAAGCTTCTTTATATACTAATTTTATGAAGACTAATATAAAAAATAAAGAAGTGGTTTTGGCTTCATGGAACGCTTAAAGAAAAATAATTATGTATTATGTATCAAAAGATAATTTCTAGAGGAGCTTTGCGTCTTTTATTTTGAGAAGTTTACTTCTCAAAGGGCTGATAATGTCGTATTGTAGTGTGCTAAATATTTTTTATTGTAGTTTGAGTTTTTGTGACGTGGTATATTCCAGTATACTACCCTACTTCTCGGAAGAAATAGTAATAAACTAGAAGATACACCTACCACGCAAGAGTTATGTATTTTCCTTGTATGTCTAATGGAGTTGGCAGTGTCGCTATTACGGATGTACATCTGAGCTCGTACAGATTTACCAAGCGGTGTACCAGAATCGTACATGCTCGCACATGTTCGGTACATGAAAGATACAAAAGCGTGCATTCTGCTATAGACCCTCAACGCATATAGCAGATAAATGCTGCGTCGTCAAATTTCTTTGCAAACCATTATGTTTTCTGGTAGACATCTAAGCATGTGATCTTATAAAGCAAATGCAACAATGATTTACGTAAACTAATTTTATACAGCACCTCAGTGCACTGGCTCATTAGAAAAGAAACATATCTCTATATGCGCATATAGCGACAATGAAAATTGAACATTTTGTCTTCTAATAAGAAAGAATTGGGTATATAAGAGATTGGTTAGTCTTCAACGTATCATGTAGACAGTACAAACTCTATACTTTGAACTAAATTCGTTATACGACCCCCTTCAGCTTCACATGTAGCGCAGTCCGTCCATCTTCTAGCAGCTGCAAAAATTCAGCGCCAGTGCAACTTTGAACAATATTCTAAGCAAAAAAACACCGCTGATTCCGATGAAGAAACCGATAGTGACTGCCCAATTTTCGATCCTTTTTATAACTAAAATGGGAGTCAAACCGTTTTGCTGATGACTGATTATACTGCCCATGAATTTCAGGAAATTTAGATTAAGGGTCAGCAAAATTACCGGCGTACAGTGGAATACTGGTAGAGGCAGAAGATATAATCTTACTGCCAAAGATATATTTTTCATGACTTTGACTACACTCAAACAGTGTGGAAAGTGGATTTTTTAGCGCAGATGTTAAACGTCAACTTCTCTACGTTTCAAAAAGTAGTTTTGAAATTTATTGCAGCAGTTGCACGGCAGTTATGGGACGCATTAGCTACTCAAAATGATGGTCTGCTTTCTATGAAAAAAATTTTGAATCGCGATTTAGGATTTTCAAACTTTTTTTATTGCCGATATACTACCGATGTAATTTTCCAGCAATCGTTTCTTGGAAGTATGGAGGAAGGCAAAAATTTTTTTAGTGGCAAGCATAAGCTCTATCGAGAAAAGACAAAAGTTTCTGTATTGTCGAATGGTTTGGAATTTTTGACTGCTTCTCATTTTCTCGAATCAAGAGCGGACATTGATATTTTTTACAAAAATATTGCGGATCATAAAACTGTTTTGGAGAAGAGAGCAGATGAAACTAATAATTTTAATATCGACACTGGGGAGCTTGTTTCGCTATATGGAAAATATTGGGGTATTTTAGTGGATAATGGGTACCAAGGTGCCACTGAAAGCATGAGAGCAATTACACCTATGAAGAAGCCACGAAGAGGTACTTTGTCTTTTGAAGATAAAGACAGGAATTCTAAGATTTCAAACGGTAGGATTATTGTGGAAAATTATTTTGGTCGACTGACGCAATTATGGGCTGTTATTGGGTCCAAATATCGTTGGGCGGAGTCGGCGTACGATAATACTTTTTTATTTTGTGTGGCTTTGACAAATGCCCATATGATAAGGCATCCGCTGCGCAGAGCTGATGGGGAATTTTACAATCAAATTGGAAATCGTTTAAAAGCTATTTCAAGGCAGAAAATAGCTAAGCGTTCAATGGCTCAGAGGAAATATGGAGAGAAGCGCCGCGTCGAATGGATTCAAAATATGGCGTGGCTGGTTCTGATGATGATACTATCGAGCCTGCTGCTTCATCATGAATTGCGAAATTACTGGATCTTTGAGAAGTTCATATGTCTTTGTGCATTTTTGCTTTCTTTATTCTTTAGTACTATACATATGCTTTTATAAACACATGCGTTGTTTTTTTTTATGCTTTGTTTTCTATCATTACGTCTATTGCGTATTTATGCGAAATTTCTCTCTATATGAGAGGAAGATCTAGTCTAGCTCCCCGCCGCTCTCACCGTCTGTCTTTGACGGAAGATATATATGTTGGGAAGCAGAAATGGGAATGGTAGCGCAGTTAAGATACTGCGCAACGGCAGTTGATTTTGCAAATTCCAAATCGGGTGCAATACAACTGAAGACCAAGTTGGTCATCAAAAGCGCAATGGCCACCACCCATAGAACGAATCCACGAATTCGAGCTACTTCGCGCGAGGCGAAGTCATCTAGAGTAGATCGAGTGATTGGAATCCGCTTCGCTGATCCGTTGGCAGGAAACACCGAGTAGAAATCATTTGCGGTAATCGACTCTTCAGAAAGCGATAAGGAACTCAGCACTAGCCCTTTACCGATGAGGAAACGCTCTTCATCCACTTCACTACAATTAAAAATGAATCTGTTGAACATCAGTGATCCAGAGGTCGGCGATTTGAGCCACATATCAGAAGCGCCAGCGCAGCCTAACAACTCAGCTGCGCTATCTATCAAAAATGCCAGAAGTTCTTCCGGATCACTGATGAAGTATGTTGAATTCATCTTTGTAAAACCAGATGGTGAACCTTGAAGTTCGATGCTTAGCTCAAATGAATATCCATAGTCTGCAGTAGTTACCATAAAGAACACCTCACCCTTTTCGTATTCCATGTCGACCGTAATGGACATTGCACCGTCCACCTCTTCCATTCTAGGTACATATCGCTCAACGAAGGGATGAGAAATGCATAAATCCAACGGCGAGTACCAAATAGGATGCCGCGATTGAATGAGCGGCGTGCAACCATGGGACAGAGTAGACAGAAACGGTTTTCCTACAAAAGGTTTCACTTTCGGCTTTCGAATGTAAAGCTCTTCCAAATTGTACCCTTCGATTGTGTTTGACTGCGACAGAAGGAGCAAGGCTTCAGCAAACAATAGAATTAATAATAGAGTGAAAGATATGAATCTCGGTGCCAAATGTAGTTTGCGCTTCGGATTCTTTTTACGTAGAAACATGGAGAGAATTTGAAAAACGTCGGACGGAAATGAGCCTCCATACAACGACTTCATGGAGAGAGATCGAGTTGACATTCCGTATAGGCTTGTGATAAGATGCATCAACAAGCCTGTCAATGCAGTCATGATTATTGTTGCAGCAATTGCGTCCAACGCATCTGCATACAATAAATGCGAGTAGTCAAGTGCTGCACGACGAAATGGTTGGCTCTTGATGTCAAGAAACTGCGTGATATTGACTTCCATGATGTACGTGAACCGAGTAAGAATGCGAAAGGTGTTCGAGATGGAAATTAAAGAGGTGGTGGAAAGGTGCTAGTGCGACCCAAAATGAGTGAGCTCGCATGCTCGCATGTTCCTATTTGAAGATGAGACGTGTAAACGTCATTTTTGTACCGAATGCGCAGAATGACGCGGGTGGTGACAAACCCAAGGAGGAGGTCGAGAGTACCAGCCTAGAAAGGCGAAACAAACCGATAAATGTAGCTCAGTGGTTTGTAAAAGAAAACAAACTGACAACCAACAGGCCTATGCCTGCAAGATTCAATGACAATGGCAAACAAGCAACAACGAACGATAAACCAAACGACCGATCTGCACGAACAAAGAAACCAAATAGTACCAGCGTACCAACAGCACTGAACACTTCTAGATGAAAAAACCAACAATCAATACAATAAGTAGAGCTTCAAAGCGCCTACAACTCGAGGCCTAAGCAATGAGCTCCAACAACTTGACAGACAACTAGATTAGCACCAACACGTACGATCACTCTCTCGGTCAAATACGCGGCGCCAACCCAACTGAAAGACAGAACACAAGCCCAATCTTAGGGCACTGTTACATAAACACTGAAGAGACGGTGATGTTCAGAACGGGAGGAACAACCTGGTAGATAGTACGGATTTTCCAGATAGACGGAGACCAAGAACAAGTAAAGCAACTCAAGCAAACCAAATACGATGATAGAGAGAAAGGCAAATCAGCAAAGCAAATGACCAGAATAAACAAACAAGAAAGCAATCATCAACAAACAACTGAAGAGTAGCGAGGGCAAACAACAATAGCCGCAGCAGTGCAATACGGGCCCATCGTAGGGCAGCACTGTGCGATACAACGGTGTCGGGGTGGGAGACCAAGCCACCCGAAGAGAACGAAAGGGAACCAAAGGAGGAAAGTTGGTGGCAGAGAAAGCACTGACTGTGCTGAAGGAAGTTGGGGATGCCAAGGGGAAAAGATGGGCTTCACGAAGAACGGGAGTGTGGGGACGAATAATGTAGGTGGTCTGGACTTGATGATCTGGTCTTGATCGTGTGGTCTCACTGAGATGAGATGACGGCGAGAGTGAGAAGATGAGGGTCTATATAGACAGCCACATGCTGCGGCAGCTTCCAACATTCAATATGACATGTCATCATCGGTCGTGTGATACACGAATATTAGACACGAAGTTCCATTCCAAGTATTCATGGCAGACGAATGTTCTAGTTGCCGAAACCCTAAGCCAAGAAGTTGTACTCGCCCTTCTTATTGGGTGCGGGATGCATGCCGGAGTCATTGCTGATACTAGTAGCATGTTGCGTCACACATTATGCGTTGAGGTGGAAGCAGCCAGGCTCCATGGAGATAGACTAGGTTGAATACATCATCTTGTCATAGCCACGCTGTCTCTCAGCGGCGCTGTCCTGCGCGCATCGGCGCCGTCTATGATAGAAATTAACGAGAGATCAATTGTGTCGCGTGGAACCACGCGCGAGATTGATGTTGTTGCGGACGTGTCGCGGCAGTGGCAGCATTCGTAGCACTTCACTAGTAGATCGTGGTGACACAGCATCATATGCGGTGTATAGGTAGCCGCATCACCATGCACTTTGCACACGGTCATAATGACAGTCTCTGTCTGATACGAGTGTAGCAGCAAAGCCAGAAAGGGCAAGCTCCAGAACAGCACCAAGCAGCGAAATCATAGCGTAACGGCAGCGGGGCGGGTGCGCTGTAGTACGGTGTCCAGGGGTGCGGCGATGGGCGGAAAGTGAGCAACGAGTGGCGGCACCAATTGCAACAATCTTCGAGGCGGTGGTTGTGTGTGAGGCGTGCGGAAAGAGAGATGACACAGTGCTGCGCGGTCGGCGATGAGCGCAGCTGAAGCACCGCGGTCACTGTGCGGCGGCCTGTTCGGGTCGCTTCGAGACGACGGAGGGAGCGATGGTGAGCCTCTGCGCTGTCTGGTTGTGCTAAATAAGCAACCAACCCTGCAAACCCTAGTTCCAGCAGTGCACTTTGATGTACGCCGTTCCGCCTCTTTCGTGTCATTTGTGGTACTGACGAATCCGCCTTTACACACCCCCCAACTCAGCGGTCGCTACGCCTGGGCGACCAAGACGTGGCATAAGCATGATCAATGTTCAACATGTGATTGGCAGAGTGAATCTTCGAGTAACGTCTCAACTGAATGGTTTGAATCAAAGCGAACTCATTTGTAGACAGCAGTAGTGTCCAAGCAGATAAGAAGAAGCAAGCATAAACCGATAGAATGATGAAGAGCAGTGAATAAACGAATGAAGTAGCTGAATCCATTGAGCGATAATGATCAACCATACGAGCTTCTGGTTTGCGGTAAGGAACGGATTAACTGAGCATACAGAAGATTTCTTCCGGTGAGGGAAGAGACGAAGGTTCACTCGAACCGCAAATTGCAACCGGCGACGAAGAATGTGCGAAGTGCGTTCCGATAGCTTCTTTTGACGATCGTCCCTGACAGACACATGACGATTAACAACCAACTTGAATGACTTGGTGCACAACGCTCGTACCGGCTTTTTCTCGTAGACTTTCCCACGCTCTGGTGGGCAACTGAGATATTCATAACAAGCAGAAACGTGACTTGATATCCTGTACTTCTTCTTGATAAAATCATCGCATATGCTGAAGAGAGTGAAAGACCAGGCAACCATACACTTGGTGAGTAGTGCACTAAGTAAAGACTTCTGCATAGCTGTGGAAAACTGAAACGGCTTTTGGATACGACTCTCATGTCTAACACGGCACGGAAGATAGTAGAAATGGTGAATCCTCCCTCCATTTTTCTCCCATGCTGTAGGATTCAAGAGAGGGTACTTGATGTGCGCGGCCAGACGTACGGCCTTTAGACCACAGTCGGAGCAAGAAGAAAGCTCGGATCCTGATTCATGCTGCAAAGAAGAATGATCATTGTCTTCATGCTTCGCCGAAAGAACTTCTGACTGAATTTCTAGATTCCCGATCTCTGTGAGAGCTGCCAGAGTACTTCCGGATTCACTTTCAAGATTCTCGAAGACTCCGCTGCAACTGCCTTCTTCATTTCGTTCAGAACGACTAGGTGGAAAGTTATCACTGAAAATCCATGGCACTTTAGACTGAGTCTCATGTAAAGCAACATTGACCATTCTGACAAACTCTTTGTTGAACTTGGGTTTGGCAAAGTGATCCTGCATTCGCATCTTCTTCACTCTCAACTTTTTCTTCTTTACGAGGCTCTTTTGAATAGTCGCAACAAGGCCCAGAGCATTTTCAGGATATGGATCCTGCTTCTCTTCAATCTTCGTCTCCAATGAAACAACTGGAGAAGCACTGGAAACCTGAGGTCCACGAAGCTGCTCAGGTAAAAGTATCTCATCGACATCTCGCTTCGTGGTGAGATCTGGGTGATGCTCGTCGAAAGATCCAGTAGCAATGGCTGACAAAGCACCTTCTTGTGACTTCTGGTGAGCATCACTGTCCCTTGGAGTCTCTGATACAGATGTCATTTCTTCCGGAGAACAATTGCGGCTGGGGTCCTCCGTCGACGCCGACCACTTTCGACACGTCTCAAGAACATGAAAAACTTTTCCACACCCATCAACTTGAGTGTCATGGGCTGTTTTCGACCCAAAGCTTCTCGAATGACCAGCAGGCAGTTGAATGTGTGAAGAAAGTCTCTCTTCATCTTGGTCAACCACTGCTGGTTGTGACTTCGTAACCAGTATATGAGGCTCTTCAACTTCAGCCACCAGCGAATCAATTTTATCATCAGTCGGCACAGTGTTTGTGGAAGAAACCTGTTCCGACTGCTGCGAAATCTGTGGCGAGGGAAGGCCACTCGGAATGCTGCGTGATTCCCAAGAGTTCTTCCCGACTACGAAAGCTTTCACTAGTCTCTTCAAAGCCTCATAGTCATCGGCACCACGATAGAAAACAAACTCAGCAAGCTCGATATGTTCACCAACAGCATTGCCGAGCAATGCAAACTTAGCTTCACTGTCGAGACCTGCTTCTTCGAGCAACAATTCCATCTTCTTCAAGGATCCTAACATGTCGGCACTATCGAGTCGCACCGACACTGTTTCGTGCGCAATTTTTTTTGGCTCTTCAACAACCCCAAAGTGGTCGATGAAGGCAGCCTTAACTTCTTCATAGTCCTCTGCTTCATCAGATAGGGAACCATCAATAACATACCAATCGTAGAAGAAGTCAAACGCTTCTCTCCGTAGGTATCGCAACAATTTGGCAGCCCGATCAACATTCTTGACCTCAGGTGCCAACACATTCTCAAAGTGTAGGAAGAACTTCTTAACATCACAAGAAGACCCATCGAAATACATGATTCTGGAGGAAGCAGACGAAAGAACAGGCCCTCCTCGAGAGTACCATGTAAACGTCATTTTTGTACCGAATGCGCAGAATGACGCGGGTGGTGACAAACCCAAGGAGGAGGTCGAGAGTACCAGCCTAGAAAGGCGAAACAAACCGATAAATGTAGCTCAGTGGTTTGTAAAAGAAAACAAACTGACAACCAACAGGCCTATGCCTGCAAGATTCAATGACAATGGCAAACAAGCAACAACGAACGATAAACCAAACGACCGATCTGCACGAACAAAGAAACCAAATAGTACCAGCGTACCAACAGCACTGAACACTTCTAGATGAAAAAACCAACAATCAATACAATAAGTAGAGCTTCAAAGCGCCTACAACTCGAGGCCTAAGCAATGAGCTCCAACAACTTGACAGACAACTAGATTAGCACCAACACGTACGATCACTCTCTCGGTCAAATACGCGGCGCCAACCCAACTGAAAGACAGAACACAAGCCCAATCTTAGGGCACTGTTACATAAACACTGAAGAGACGGTGATGTTCAGAACGGGAGGAACAACCTGGTAGATAGTACGGATTTTCCAGATAGACGGAGACCAAGAACAAGTAAAGCAACTCAAGCAAACCAAATACGATGATAGAGAGAAAGGCAAATCAGCAAAGCAAATGACCAGAATAAACAAACAAGAAAGCAATCATCAACAAACAACTGAAGAGTAGCGAGGGCAAACAACAATAGCCGCAGCAGTGCAATACGGGCCCATCGTAGGGCAGCACTGTGCGATACAACGGTGTCGGGGTGGGAGACCAAGCCACCCGAAGAGAACGAAAGGGAACCAAAGGAGGAAAGTTGGTGGCAGAGAAAGCACTGACTGTGCTGAAGGAAGTTGGGGATGCCAAGGGGAAAAGATGGGCTTCACGAAGAACGGGAGTGTGGGGACGAATAATGTAGGTGGTCTGGACTTGATGATCTGGTCTTGATCGTGTGGTCTCACTGAGATGAGATGACGGCGAGAGTGAGAAGATGAGGGTCTATATAGACAGCCACATGCTGCGGCAGCTTCCAACATTCAATATGACATGTCACCATCGGTCGTGTGATACACGAATATTAGACACGAAGTTCCATTCCAAGTATTCATGGCAGACGAATGTTCTAGTTGCCGAAACCCTAAGCCAAGAAGTTGTACTCGCCCTTCTTATTGGGTGCGGGATGCATGCCGGAGTCATTGCTGATACTAGTAGCATGTTGCGTCACACATTATGCGTTGAGGTGGAAGCAGCCAGGCTCCATGGAGATAGACTAGGTTGAATACATCATCTTGTCATAGCCACGCTGTCTCTCAGCGGCGCTGTCCTGCGCGCATCGGCGCCGTCTATGATAGAAATTAACGAGAGATCAATTGTGTCGCGTGGAACCACGCGCGAGATTGATGTTGTTGCGGACGTGTCGCGGCAGTGGCAGCATTCGTAGCACTTCACTAGTAGATCGTGGTGACACAGCATCATATGCGGTGTATAGGTAGCCGCATCACCATGCACTTTGCACACGGTCATAATGACAGTCTCTGTCTGATACGAGTGTAGCAGCAAAGCCAGAAAGGGCAAGCTCCAGAACAGCACCAAGCAGCGAAATCATAGCGTAACGGCAGCGGGGCGGGTGCGCTGTAGTACGGTGTCCAGGGGTGCGGCGATGGGCGGAAAGTGAGCAACGAGTGGCGGCACCAATTGCAACAATCTTCGAGGCGGTGGTTGTGTGTGAGGCGTGCGGAAAGAGAGATGACACAGTGCTGCGCGGTCGGCGATGAGCGCAGCTGAAGCACCGCGGTCACTGTGCGGCGGCCTGTTCGGGTCGCTTCGAGACGACGGAGGGAGCGATGGTGAGCCTCTGCGCTGTCTGGTTGTGCTAAATAAGCAACCAACCCTGCAAACCCTAGTTCCAGCAGTGCACTTTGATGTACGCCGTTCCGCCTCTTTCGTGTCATTTGTGGTACTGACGAATCCGCCTTTACAAGACGCTCAACTCCGAGCCAAATTGGCCAGCCAAATTTAAGGCCTAATGCTAATGTTCTGTATGCCTTCCTATACCCTTGGGTACACGGTGTGAGCTGCTTCCAACAGAACGAGCCGCAAATCGTGGCACAAAAAGGGCCCTTTTGGCCAATGGCCAAGCATAATATTAAAGCTACACCTTTGTCAACCGTATTATACTATTATTCGTTATAACTTATAACCCGAAAGGATCTTTCAGACCTGAGGTAAGCTAATCGTTCACTAGCAAACCTGTCGCAATAACTCAAATGCGTCGTTTCAGAAAAAAAAGTGTCTGGGGCGATTTGTCGTTACTGCACATTCTGCGAGCAGCTCCCAACCTCCTACATCTTCTACTGAAGAACGTATGAAACCCACTTTTAAGTTTCATCAGAAACGTATGAGACCTTCCAGAGATAGAGCATTTTGTTTTAAGGATATTGAGCTCCGTGTTAGATAAAGTCGAGCGCCGTGGTCTCGCCGCTAGAAGTGTTGCTTGTGCGCTCATTATTCACGAGGTCGTGGCTGAGAGTGGCTTCTATGAGTCTCTTTTGGTAGAGAAGTGTGCAAGACACGCGCGACATATTAAAATTATATTCCGAAACCCTTCTTATTCAGATAAGTATCTCTCTGAAGAAGAAAGAGAGAGATTTTATACGAGCTCTGAAGCAAGTAAATCGGGGTAGTAGAACGCAAAAAGAACCAATTGTAATAGGCGTGATTGGCGCCTTTGGCCATTTTGCAACAGGTTTGATGTTGAACGGTTAATCCAAGCTCCGGTATTATAGCTTGGAGTACATGTGTAACTTTTAAGTGTACTCTTGTAGCTTCGTTCGAAGGCCTGCGGCATCAATTGTTCTCAAGTCTTGTGTACGATGGTACCTGGTACCACTACAGCCACATATGTCTCGTACAATATTTTTTTTTCTGTATGCACGATGAAAACGATTATTCTCGTGCCAACAAGAGCCGACTGGTCTTTTATATACGGGGGGGTATGTATGCGATCCCAGTCTAAGTTTGAAAGAGGTTTTGGGCACGTCTTTCTTCGATGAATGGTAGAATCTTATGATGTTGTACATTTCGAAACGTACGTGCACGAGAGTAATCTGGTTGCAGTGCTTTGCATTAGTGGGTTGGAAGGGTTAGAAGTGGTCTGCCAGGAGGGCTTTGTGTTCGTGTGACCCCTGTGACCAAGTTTTTGTATTGGTGGCATTTTTGTCCGGCCCATTATTCTGGCAAGCATCATTCTATGAAGAAGCTGTTTAAAAGTTGGACGCAGATTCCAAGGGCGTATTTATGACTACCAAAATAGCCGAGTAAATAGTCAAATAGTCACAAGAGCTCCAAATCTATTAGCCGGACCGCCGAAAAAGTATCAAATAAATAAGATAATGACTACTCGTTTGGCCGGAGTAGTCAGTCAGTGTCCATAATTTAGCAAAATAGGTAGTCATAAATTGCCGTGTGCTAACCAGGAGCTCTATTGTATCTAAGCCAACAAGAGCTGTCAGCCTAGTTATATGTAGCTTATACGAATTATCAACGTCACTCGCTCAAAAACGCTTCTCTTTGCGTTTGGAGACGTTGCTGCCAACATATCATAGTTCCGACAGAGACCGGTAGTTTTCCGTAAGGCTTGGCAAACGATAGTCATGATCTGTCATGATGCCAATAATAACCCCACTTACGGTAAGTAATACCCCTTCTCTCCAAGCCGCTGAATTCAGCTGCATGGGGCCACACAGGCTCTTGCACTCTCAGGTAGAGAACAACCACTAGAATCCAGATTTCTAGAGGTTGTTTGTCTATGTGCAAGCGCACTTTGTAGCCCCGAAGAAGTTTTTTCCACTATATATTATAGAGCACCAATTAGGTCTTTTTCCCTCAGCTCTGCAATTCTTTTGGTCACAAGAGTACCGTCTGTACAAGCACGGGTCGCAGCCAGGTTTCCGATGCTCAAAGTTTTGCACATCTTCATCCCTCAACGTGAGATAAAGCAACTTAACTTCATTGCCCTCCTTGTGTACAGTAAGATTCCTTGGCCTTAGGTGTTCTACGTCTAGCATGGAGCAGCATCCGGCTGAAAATATCTTTCAAGCTATCCCATCGCTGCATCCGTCTTCAGCTTTTCCAAAAATCGACTACGTTTCAACCTCATCCGCAGAGATTCTTGATACAATCGCTTCAGTTCTCATTCTATGGACTACGTCGGCGATCATTGGTCGTCTACTCATAATCCCATACGGACGAAGTACAAGATCTATTGTGCTGAAACGTATGTTTGATCGTCTTATGAATCTCAGCTTCGCCTCATGTTGCCGTTTCAAAGCCAAATCTAGCAACCATTATCGGTCATTTACGTTCTCTAGCGTGCTGTCTAGAGCCATTGTAACGATATTCTTTGCGGTCCTTATCGGGGTGGAGGTGCTTGTCATATTTTCTCAAACATATAGACTGGAGACCAGGAGTCTTGATGATATGAATCTGCGAAGTCCCACCTTCCGGATTCCTCAAAACGAGAGCGGAACAATAGGTTATTTTGAGGGATGCCTACCGCTGTTAACGAGAGATGGTGCACTTAGCAGTCTTGTTTTCTCGTTATGCATCTTTCAGGACTTCGGCAACTTCACCACTCTCCAGCGCTCTGGCTTTCACTTTCAATTCACGTCGTCCGATCCGCGATTCTTCGAAATCTATGAATGGCATTTCAAATTGCCTTACCCGGCGACTGCGCATAGTAGAGTTGCTCTAGAAATCAAAGATCCATCGCGTTCGGCGGTTTACTATGCGAATATGACTCGTCTGGGCTTCGTAATGACCCCATCCAAACTGCAATGGTTGTCAAACAAGATACAGGGAATTTGTCCTTCTTGCAAGATCGAAACTGAGTACATTGGCCCAAAATTTTCTATTATTCGCTCCGATATCAACCCGATCACTGGAAAAGAGCGAAACCGTGACGTGAGCATTCTATTCACAGACCAAGTGCAATCAATGTTTCGCTTATCAACCAGACAGCTTAAGATCGACGACTTCTTTGGCGATGAAGCACGGGATGAGAGTAAGCAGGGTCTGCTCGAAATGAGTGTGGGGAGGGTGAAGAGAGTGAGCGGGTTGATACTATGGATTGCCCTTGCTGTGCTTGGTTTCATCAACTTCATCATCAGTCGGCTTACGTATGATTTGGACGGAGAAGTTGATCGCATTGTGGCAACAGTGCTTGGGTGCCCCTCGGAAACTTCATTACTAGATTGCCCAAATACCAAGTTTTCCGTCGTTGATACGCCGCGTCCATCTCTTCGACGGGAACTAGCTAATGTCCCCGAACAGGACGTTTATGATTAGAAAGGATTTGCTTCGAACTTGACCCTCGTTTCAATCCTACCTGCACCAATCACGTCTTCACGTTAGTGTTGGACACAGATGGGGCTGGAACACGGCATCCAAGCCAGATCAGCGACGGCGATGCAGATTCTTTAAGTGGGTACGTGTACCTTCGTACTTCAAGTCGTTGCTTGGGGTCGATCATGGCATCTGCAACGGACGGTTCCTTGCGCGGACAAACGGACAAAAACAACGCAAAAACAAAATTGCTCAGGATGGTCGTTGACCGGAAGATGCAGGAAAAAGCTGTTTTGTCAATGTTTGCGCTTGACGCAAAACATATGTGAAAGAAATACGCCAGAACGTTTCTATTGCATCCTTCTAATTGGGCGTTGTCCCATTCCAGCAATGAATTGCCATTAAAGACTTTTCTGACATTTCAAAGTGTCCCGTTTTTCTGGGGGATGCGGGAAAAGAAATAGAAAAGAAATGTATGTATAGAATTCCAAATGCTGCAACTAGAAAGTCTGTTATATGGAAATAGCGATTGGACAAGAAGAAATTTTTTTATAAACGCAAAATGTACGATAACACACAAACAAGGCGTCCAAAAGACCCAGAACAATTTTTCTAAACTCCTTAGAGAACTTTAGTGCGAACAATTTTTCCAGACCTTGTATACGAATCATCGGGAGCCTTCATGTCAACATGGAAGACGCTTGATCCATCTGAGAAGTCCAGAAGTTTTGTTCTTGGTATATATGTTTCTACTATGATAGGGAGAGAAATCCTGCAAACAGAGTACACTGGATCTTTTGCTGATTCGCGAAGCAATTTCAAAGACCTTTTAAAGCCAAGTATCATCGGATGATATGATAACATTGCTTGAAAATGCCTCGAAAGCCACTTCTTGTGTAACATACTCATATCGACCATTGGTTCCGGCCATTGTACAGTGAGTTCAAACACAATCCCGTCTTCGACAACCCGAGAAACGAGATGTTCCTCTTGGATACAGGGGGGAAATAAAATGGCAAGTGAAAGGTATTGTACCGTAGTTTTCTCGTGTACCGAGAGAGACGTTAGTATAATTTGTTTAAATTCCTTCGGGTCTTCTATAATATTATTCTCCATTCCTTCAGTGACAAGCACTGATTGATCCGCATCTCCCGTATTACATTCAATACTACCAGAAACAGCTGTAACAGTATCGATGTCATCCGTTGTTCTTGGTATAACCTGAGAAACATTATTCTCTGTCGAATGGTAAGCAACAAATGGATTTCGTTACAGAAAAACTGTTGGAGTACGTTTGAAAGAAGTTCACCATTTCATCAAGAATTCTTTTAAACCGTAAGCGAAATGTTGTGATCTTGAATGGTTTAAAAATGAGATCCATATGGTACACTTCAGTTGCATTCTCTTCGCCCGTCAACTCTCCATTTCGGAACATTGTTCGAAGACGTTTTACCACTTCTGAGTTTTCGGTAAGGCGTGGTACTGGTCGCTTAAGAGGCATAATGTGTGTTCGACGGAGGAGAAAAATGGGATTTCAACTCGGAAATTGAACAGAGGTTGAGCGGTGATCCGAACAATCTCTTGGTTCATTGTGACTTTCACATATATATAGAGAAAGTGATTCTACTTTGGCATGTTGCAAATTACGACGGAGAGAACGTTTTTTAACGCCAGATTTCACATACGTGTTCATACTGTTGAAGAACTATCAATTTCCAAACGAGTTGGACACATCCAGGATTTATAACCTATATCGATCTGAAATCAATCTCAACATACATGAGGCACCACGAGTTTATATTGCGAATCTATCTACATCTGAAAAGACACGTTAAGATAGAATTAGATTGTATCCTTAACTCAAGATACAGTAGCTGACATCGAACCTTTCGTGAAGACCAAAGTTAACGCATTGCAACTGTTACTTCCCGTAAACAAGTTCTAGAAAGAACAATATATATCTCTTGAATGCAAAGCAGTACATACCTGTCTTTTTAGACTTGATTTTCGTGAAAGAGAAATACAAGTTCTAATACACCAGCAGATTAAAAGCAAAACAAGGATTCCAAGTTACGAGTTTATAGTGAGGCGAAGTTGCAACTTTACAAATGAAACTTAAAATAAAACGGATTTGAAAACCCAAAATTTTCATTACTGCTTACCAGATCTGTAAAAGCTTTGAATTCACGAATCAGCTCTACGCGATATATTCATGAGACTAACCTTGGAAGCTGGAAATCATTGCCATGTCAAAGACTCACACACGAAGAAAAGGATGTTATTTTACAAATCGGTAAATGGAAGACAAGAAGAAGCAGCATCTTCACACTTTCTTTGCAAGGCTTTCGATAATTGAGGTAGAGTTTCTTAGGAGGTGACCTCCCGTCCTTGGGACACCCCCAAAGGGATTTTTTTTGTTCTGAAACTTCCCAGGACACCCCGCCAGGACTTTTTCCATATCTCGCCAAGGAGATAAGGAAAGTGCAGCGTGGAAGCTGCGCTTTCCCCCTCCTTCTTCCCAGCCTCACGTTGCGCGTGCCGCGCCGCCGAGGCGCCACGCCGCGGAAGCTGGACGTTGCGCGCGTCGCGCCGCCAGGGCGTGACGGCGCAGAAGCTGATTGTTGCGCGCGTCGCGCCGCCAAGGCGCGACGGCGCGGAAGCTGAACATTGCCCGCGTCGCGCCGCCGAGGCGCGACGGCGCGGAAGCTGAACATTGCCTGCGTCGCGCCGCCGAGGCCCGACGGCGCGGAAGCTGGTTGCCGCACACGTCGCGCCGCGGTGGCGCGGCAACGATGAAGCTGAATGAAGAGCGCGTCGCGCCGCGCTGGCGTGACGGCGCGGAAGCTGAATGATGCGTGCGTCGGGCCGCCGAAGCGCGACGGCGCTGGAACTAAATGCTGCGCGCCTCGCGCCTCGGCGAGGTGCGGCGGCGCAGAAACTGAATGACGCACACGTCGCACCGCGGCCAGGCGCGACGGCGTAAAATCAGGATGTTGCGCGTCCTGCCGCTGTGACGCGTCGGCGCAGGACGGGGTGTTGCGCGTCGCGCCGACGCGGCGCGACGACGCAAATGCAGCATGTTACGCGTCGCGCCGCCGTGGCGCGACAACGCAGAGAGAAGTGGACGTCATGCGCCGCGTCGTAAGAATCAGTATAATGCCAAACTCAGTTTAATGCAAGAGCAAGAAAGGGTGAGGGAGTATCAAAAAGTCGACAACATCGCTTTGACAGCGGCATGAACGAGATTTAGCGCACGGACGCGGGAGGGAGAGCGCAGCGCCATCATCGAAAGCGCGAGCCCAACGCCAATCCCGCGCACGAATGGTTCGGGGAGCTCGCTAAGGTTTTCCTGCAGCTCATCCATCGACACTCCACGCTTGAAAAGAAAGTAATACGGGGCCTCCTCACACGCGAATAGCTGGGCTTCGGTACGTTCTTCGTCGTCGTCCTCGCCGGCGAGCGCGGCGTCCTCTTCACACTGGATTGTATCTGCGGTTACCTCTTTTGCCTCATGTTCAATAACGCATGTCGAGTTTGCAACCGGAACGTCAGAACGGTCCGTATCTTCGTCTGTAACAGTAGCTAGCACTTCTTTCGTTGTCGACATTGTAACAATGATGGGGAAAGAAGTCGAAGATGAATTTGGGAGGTCTGACGACGAGGTTAAGAAAGGTCTGTTTTGGCATGTGACATACGACAAGAGGTAACCGGAAAGACAGCATGTTAACAAGTCCACATGGATAATACCAGAAGAAGCGGCAGACGTTCCCACGCCAGATGAGCAATGACCAGTTAGAAATGAACATAACGAAACGAGTAGAACCAATACTAGGGTATCATGTGGAAGACGGATATTACCCGAAGAACTAATTGAGAACCTAAATAGCCAGATGAAATCTGGCCAACCACCGACCTACATAATGAAGAACCGTAGAGTGACATCACTCCCTACTATGGATATGGTGAGAAGTGCTAGGGTATTTGTCAGGAGACGAAAATCAGACTATACTTTGGGCATCCGCAGCATCATAATTGTAGATATAAACCCCCGAGTTCGAGGCTTCTCAGCCAACTCGGCTGGGATAGACCACTTTCCCTCTCGACAACCTCCCCCACCCGCTCTTCAAAAGTTCCTCTTTTCCCTCTCTCTCTTTCTTTCTCCCACCATCTTTCCTTAGCGCCGTCCGCGCCCCCCTGCAACCAACCTTTCCCCCTACATTCCCTTGTTCGCGGCGGCCCGGTCTCCCGCCGTTCCCTACGCAGTCGCCTGTGTTGCCCTCCATTGGGCTCATCCGCACATTGCGACCATCCCTACGTCTCCATCCTCCCGGGCGGACGTTGGCAGTGTTACGCATCGCACTGGTTCTCTTTCTGTCGCCACCTCGCCTGGTTGTTAGGTTTGTGGTGGCATCGACTACAGACTCCTCCGCTTCAGTCCTGTCAATCTATCCTCCTGCCCACAACCTTTGTGTGTCTTAGTCTGTTGGTCCTGCATTCTGTTGTTGTGTTGACTCTCGGTATCGAATGCCGAGCCATATTCTCGTTGGAATCTTACCCCTGCTTTCAGTCTGCGAAAGAATTCCTATCTATCTTGTGGTTGTACTGTCTGCTCCTGCAGACGTGTGAGCTACGTTGATATCTGTTGCCCTTTTGGGCTGGTACTCTCGAGCATTTCTTGTGCCCTCCCTGGGTTTGTCACCACCCGCGTCGTTTCTCCCAAAAATGGCGTCCACAATAATGTTGTCAGTTGTTCAAGCAAACAACGAGTTATAGAAGAAGCCCTTTCCTTCGGGACATTCCCTTCTTTTAAAAACGTTCCTGCTAATCTGCAACCGAGCAATACTCCTGTATGTTCCCTGAATCATACAGGTTCTTGTCACAGCAACTACTGCCTCAAACTAGGGTTAGTGTGAACTTGTATTGTTTAGCAGGGCAATGAATGTATGGAATGAATTTGTGCAGAAACGATCTAAACAAGCATCTCAACGCAGAGCTGAGCTGGTTTAAATGGCATTGATACTCTACTATAAATTGTTGCGGAGAAGCAATCCAGCTCACTTGCTTCGTTGCCAGTTACTGAAGATGGCTAGTAATCTGGCCAACGTTTGAACATTTAAGAGAGCATTTCTTTCATTACGTCGTCCCTGTTCATACCGAAGAAGCGAAAACGTCAGTCGAAGATTTATTAGTTTATTTGGAACGGATTATATTGTATGCTCCAAGATATGGAATCATTTAAGATCAAATTTGCCGAAACGAGCGCAACCAAAGCATTTGCTCTGGGCACTCTTATTTCTTAAACAGTACAACGCCTAATCTGTGAACCACATTATTTTTGGAGTCGACGAGAAGACATTCTGAAAATGGTGCTGGATATTTGTAAGATTGATTGCAGATATGAAAATTGTAAGCCAAAGCCAAATTCTGTCCAAAGAGAACACTAATACTAACGTTTCTTCTTGAGATAAAATTGTCTGATCGTCCTCTCTCGACTAAATTCAGGTCCTGTTACACGTCTTTGGACTGTACTGACTGCTCTATTAGTGAACCCAGTCCTTTTTCATCAGTCTGGTTTTCGCATAAATTTTAAGGAGCCGGACTGCGATATGAGATTGCTCTACGATTGGATAATGGGTTTTTGGTATGGGTGAATGGAGGCTATCTTTGTGGGTCTCATCCTGATATTAAGATATTTCAGGCGACGTTGAAGTCAAAACTTTTGCCCTACGAAAAGATTTTGACGGATGATGGTTATAATGATGAAAGATGCTTATGTTCTCAAAGTGTACCGTCTAGTCTTCAAACAACTCATTCTCGAATTAGAGCTCCGCATGAAGCTGTGAATCATCTCTTGAAGAAATTCAACGTTCTCCGACAAAAATTTCGTCACAATTGTTCCCTACATTCAGTTTGCTTCTTCGCAGTGGCAAACGTAGTACAGTTTTCTTTGCAAAATGGGAGCAAATTGTTCCCAGTAATTTAGGAGGTCTGCTTGCCCGAATGGAAATCTCAAAAACATTACAGGATGAATTTTCTATATGAAACGTGATAAATGGTTTACTTCAAAACAAATATAAATTGACAATATATGTTTCTCTGCACTTCATCAAACTTCAAATCCCCATGCCGTTAATACCATCAGTATGGTCGGATGCATGGTCTTCCCAGATCTCCCTGGGAGACGCGGGAAAACAGGAAATTCACTCTCTTTTGAGCGTCAAAAAGTTACAATTTCTCAAGAAAATATTAAAGCTTTAAAGCACCTGCAGCTCCTAAGCAACGTGTACCGCACAGTGTTTTGGGCGCGACCATTAATTTTCGACAATATTTCAGTATGTGTGAAAGTTGTAGGACGCGTAACATCGTGGCAGTTTTTCTAACTGTGCCACAGCACACTTTGAGTAAAATTTTTATACTTTAGCACACTTCTTGTAACAATCGTAGTTCAAGAACAAACGCCTGTAAAAAGATATTCCAAATCAATTTTGTAGTTTTTACAGCACCCAAATATAGTAATAAACAGTGTCGCACACTTACCTAACTATTCAGCTTAAAAACGCAGGTTTTCTTTAGATTCAGACTTTTTTTAACCCATGAAAACGTCTTAAATTACAGCTCTAATTTATTTTGGATTAAAAATCTTTATCATGTACAGAATCTTGCATACGTAATTTTTCGATATACAAGTTAGCGTCGTCTGCAATATTGAAGTTATCTTTTCTTTCAAAAAAACTCAACTTGACCTCTGTAAGTGGATTGGGGCCCAGTTGAAGTTTGATTCGTTTTTGTTACGCATCGGTTACTTTTTTCAGTGCTTTTGCTGACAAAACAGTACATTTTAAATTAAATAAGCATCTCAAGCATGGCTGACGCTATGTTGTAGCACTTTTATTTTCGCACGTGCCTAAAAGAAACAAATCCTATGTATACAGAAAGCAACTTTCTTCCCCACTTTTCCTGCATCGCCCTGTAAGCATTGTCAGTTATTTCAAACAAAGTTCCTTAGATTTCCATTTTTGGTATACTACGATGAAGACTATTGAAGAATGTCATATCGCCTTAAAACCAAAGAGAGATTGCGTTGATTGCAAAGTCCAAGCATAAATTCGTAGTTGGGAGGAAGTACCATAGTAGTATAGTATTAAAATTCTGAATGTTGTAAGCATAATAAAAATTTATGCCATAATAATGTTGAGAGATTGAAACGTCTGCATGGAACACTGTACTGCAAGACGTTGTGCTGCACTCTATGCAGCACGGACAGTCACGAAAGTGAATACTTGCGTTCCAAACGGACTGTGAGCAAGCACACAAACTACAAGCAAGTTGATATTTGTGTGCCTTGGTTGCTGGAAGCTAAGGATAGATAAGTAGTAGTAGCTCGACCGAAAGTAAACTGTGATCGAGCCACGAGCTTGACAACCTTTGTGAGACCCCCCACATTCTTCTAACAAATAAAATTCTTAATAATGCAAAAAAGCACCGAAAAAGTACTATTTTGCCTCACTTACATAGACATAAAAATCTAAGTTATCTGACGTTGTTCATTTTACTCTCTATACTTCTACACGGCAGTCCGAGAACGTCAAACTTATTTCTGTATCACAGTCAAGTAAACAGTCAGGACAAAATTTACGGCATAATACGTTTCGACATTTTCATAATATGCTGAATGTTAACATTGTTATAACTGTGGTGACTTCGAAGACATCTGTCAATCATAGCAAAACTCTTACTTACAAACGTGCAGAGCTAAAGTTGAGCGAATCCAGCACTTTGCTCAAAGCAAAACACATTTGAAAGCAGTAAAAAGCTTGTTTCGGGTAGTCTGAACCTACTGTTTGGCACACCCTCAAATGTTACGGATCATTATTAGAAAAAGACAAAGTTCCTCACAAACAGTACCATTAGAAAATGAAAAAAATTAAAAAACTGCGCTGTGTCACACGGCGCATTTTCATTCGATTTTGAAGAACCCCCTTACATTAGATCGACTAATGGCAACAAATTAAAATTCAGCAAAACATTTCTGTCATCACATGCTTTTGAAGACAATCTCTATACATATCCTAGATCGTAAGTTATCAGCATCCTTTGAAAAGCTTTCTCATCACTTCTCCCAAAACTATGGTACTAATTAAAATAAGATTCTAAAAGCAATGGCAAAAATAATTCTCAAAACTTTGATAGTTTCTAAGCATTCGTTTAAAATAATGTTTGTTTTAAAATTAGTACCGTTTTCCAAAGAATGTCTAGTTCTCGAAACATTTTCAAACTACTATTTTTTTTGACTGGCTTCATTCACGCAAAAGATTTTTACTATAGATCATCCAGAAATTTAGAAGAGGGAAAGCAATATGTCATCGGCAAACATATGTTTTATGGATTCAAATCAGAAATTTCAGTTCTGCCTAATGGCCTTGCAACACATGCATTTCTGCATTATCCAGGCTCCAAAGCCGATATCGATATTTTTGTCGAAAATATAGCGGAACATAAAACTGCACTGAAGAAACGGGAAACCGAACAAATCAGTTTTACTTTTGATGCCGGGTATTTACTTTCAGAGTATGAGAAATCCTGGGGTTTGTTAATGGACAAAGGATATCAGGGTGCTGCAGAGCATATGAGGGCGATCACTCCAAAGGAAAAACCCTAGCGCGGGTGTTTATCGTTTGATGAGGAAGAAAAAAATTAAAGATTTCTTCAGACAAAATAATGGTAAAGAACCTTTTTCGACGCTTGACGCAATTATTGAGCGTTATGGAATCTAAATATCGTTGGCGAGAGAAATTTTATAACGATATATATTTATTATGTGTCGCTCTAACAAACGCTGATATTTTGAAGCATGCTCTCCGTGCCGCAGATGGAGAATATTATAACCAATGGTTGAACCATTTATCGTTTATTGGAGAACAAGTTGTGAAAAGGAAACTGTCTCAGTGCAAATACAGAGCCCAAAAAAAGATATTTCGACTCCAATTACAGTTGTCTACAATCAGATAACGATTCTAAAGAGCCAAAGAATTACAACTGATTGGATCTTTTCTTTAATACTTACGAAAGAATTTGATTGCAATAAGACGAATCGAGACATCTGCTTTTAGTAAATGATTATTCTCGTACGAACTAAATAGAATTTGTTTGTTTTTTCTTATTGTAGTTGTTGCAAATATTATATATGTTTATGGAAATCTTTGAGATATATCAGGCCCGTATTGGTGACTGACTGACTTGATAGATATATAAATGACTATTGACTGACTGAGTAGCACATGCAGTAAAATTCTAGTCATATGTAGTCATTTAAAGTACACGTGGCCACAACGACAAGTGTGTCACTTTCATAACCACTCATAATCCTACACGTGTGTAACATAATAGCTTAAATGGTTTTCAAATTAAGTTTAAGTTTTATTTTCACTAGAAATAGTATAAATAGTTAACTAATCGTTAAGATATCGCCTTTCGATTAATTTTGTTTTTATTTTCAATATTTTCCTCATTTTTAAAAACGTTTTAAAAACTTTAAAGTTTGATATTAACATTGTTTAAAACGAGTAAACATGGTTAAAGCCTAAGCAAGTTGCATGTATATCTGCATATCTCAAACCAAGAGTAGCGCAGATTAATTTCTAAGCAAACAGGCTTAGAAGAAGGGCAAAGAAAAAAGTGTGACTAAATCTGACTGACTACGAAAGTTTTTAAGTGACTTTGACTTTTCGACATGGTTAAAATTCTAGTCACAAATACGGCCCTGAGATATATGCGGCGATGATCTATTACAGGTACCCGTTGTGGAATGGGCAACAAGGAGGGAACTGTTGATCACCGGTTTAAGAAGTATACCTTTCAAAGTAAAAGACGCAAATGCTTTCTAGAAATTATCTTTTAATACATAATTATTTTTGGTTTAAGCGCTCCATTCAGCATAAAGATCTTCTTGATTTTACAAATTATAATTAGGATATTGAGTTTTTGTTTCGCGAGTGTAAGAACTGGAGCTCTCCTTTACATTCCGTGTAGCATGAAGAAATTCTGCTTCATATATATTTTAATTTAGTTACATATTGTTGGTCCTCTCGAACGGACCCAGTTGGTTATAAGAGCTATTGTAAAGCTCTCACAAACTTGATAGTCTGGTAACGACACGTGAAAATTATTGAAAGATAGATAGAGTATTAGTGTAAAGTACTCAGTACAAAGTGATAAATCTGATGAAGAATCAATACTTTGACCCCTTTGGTTTGAACTAGGTATTTGTAACTTAAAAAAAAGAACAGAAGTTTTCGTACTTAACATGAAATATTACAAAACAAACTTTTTCACAAATTTGAATTTAAATGTTGTATCGTAACAGGTAGAGCTGGAGAAAGGTAAAAAAACAAAAACAATACAAAGCAGGTTAATGTTTTTGTTATGACTGTTTTTAAACTATATCCAGTGATGCTTAGATATTTGCATGCAATGCCAAAAGAACTGTCTACATTTGGCTTGTACAAAACCGTTCTTTTTGGATATGACGTAAGATACAATTCCCAAATGTGTGCATGAAAAAAATGTTTTCTTTAGAATCTCATTTGTTGACATGGCAGTGATCCAACCACAGCAATGTTCCAGAAAAGGCGTTAAATGAGCCGTGTGACACGGCGCATATTTTTAAATAATTTTATTAGAATATGAATGATTGTTTGCAAAAAAAGGGATCATTCAAATGACTTTAAACGCCCTACAATGTACGTCACGATGCACCGTGTACAGCGACGATGTGGCTATTATTGAACACGCGGCGCGGCACAGGTGGGCAGCACAAGTGTAGCCCGCTGTATCGCGCCACCGGCCAGCGCGAGCGCCGTTCAAATCGCGAGCGCCCGTCAATCGCGAGCGCCGGTCAAATCCCGCCGCCGGCGACGTATCAGCACCCACGCCGTCAGCGATCAGAGCCCTTGGCGTCGTTCTTGGCTTGCCTCTCATTATTTGTCGCTAGCCCTTTAGCATCCACGCCGCCGTCGTTCATGGCTCGCACCGTTCTCAGTCGCACTGCGCATTGCGCCGCCCAAAAGCGTCTAACAAATCGCAACGCCGGCGACGCCCACGATTGCGACCGGAGTCGTCCTTGGCTTACGACCAGCACCCAAAACTGGCGGCCACCAAAGCCTTCAAAATTGTTGTCAACGTTCTGGGATTGATTGACCTGTAGCATTCACGCGCTATCGTTTTTGACTCGTGGCTGTACTTACGCCGAAAGCGATCAGAACCATTGGCATCATTTCCCCTACCATTCTCAACTACTACGTGCCTGCGTCAGCGCGCAATTTGTTCCTGGCCTTTATGAGCATCCTGGCGTTTCCAACAACCGTGCCACGGCGTCAAGAATAAAACCACGATGGCAGCTTTGACGTTGTTTAGAAGCCAGATCTGCGCCACAGAAAGCGTGCATTTGCCGAAGATCGCATGAGGATCAATCATTCGATAGCAAACTAAACAATCACCAGGTTTCCGATTGTCAAATAATCTACTAATCATCGCGTTTTGCATGATTCCCTTTCACGAATTGAGCTAACCGCTAATGACTCTGCTTTCTAATCGCTCTCTCATTGCAGCGCTTTTGATTTTGACTCCATCCCATTGCGCTCTTCACCTCTTGCCGTGCTCAATAATTTTTTTCTCCTTTAAGCAGCAGTGATTGAGCTTCTTCAAAAGGCCCCACGCTTGACCGTTAACATCAAAGCTTCGTACCACTTTCGTCAATCACCGAACATACAACTGCTTAGAAGAATCCATTCTAGCATGTTGCCTGACAAACTTGGTTTTGCACAACCTTTCTTTATACTTCTCCAACGATGTTTCCGCGATTACCGTCAATCCTTTGCAAAAAAGCACCTCTAGGCATGTTGCTGTGACTTTTCGAGTACTGATTGGTTCCACACATTGCAGCGCGCTTCATTGCAATTCTGTGTTTGGTTTTCGTTCTTGTTTCATATGAAATGGGTCTTGGTCGCATCTTTGGGATATGAGAGGTACTGAACAGAGCAGAGAGTTTGCGTATTTTATCAGTAATGAAGTATGGGAGTACTAATTGCTACGCTGGATCTGAAATGGTCTCAAACTTTTGGGACGAGAATTTGGTGCTCACAAGTGCGAAAAGAAACGAGAAAAATTTGTTTATCTTGAAAGAAAAACATAGCTCGTGTCCACAACAGTAAAGGCGTACGTTTCTTCTCAAATCGTTTCCTTCTTGACGTTTTTGCTTTTCGCGTTCTATCTATCTCTTCGCAATCAAGCGAGAAGAAATTATGAGTAACCCAAAAGTACTCTATCACCATTTGTTCGAGACAATTCCACCATACGACGAAGTGGTCGAGTCTCTAGTGTGCGTTCTGCAGGTATCGACTGAGAAGATTGATGAAGTCCTTTCGCAAATAGTACAAGAAAGCGATGAGTACTACTTCGACGAGAACGTTTTCTATGCCTTGTATTTGGGGCTTGTCGACCATCGAAGAGACTGGTAGTCAGGAATGCTTCGAACTGTAGCCAGGTCAAACTGTAGCGCATGTTCCAAGTGGTTCTCAATGGATTGTTTCATTTCCAGCGAAACATTTTCTCTTACCCAACGATGTTACAGATGCCGCAAACAGACAAAACTGCGGGAGGTGCCTGCAATAATTTACATGAAGCATTCAGGTCTCGGAAGTGCCGCGGACGTATTTGACGCTCTCTACAAAGGAATTCTAGATGCTTCGAGGCATCTGATGTACCCTATTGAATTTCTTTGCTTAAACTTCTAAGCTCTTTTTGATGTAACTATTTTTTAAAGCAACAGTACAACATTGGAAACTACGGGAACTGCTGAACAAGAATTTCGTTCTATCGTACAGGAGACTGAAAAGTACATGTACATTGTTCATCAGAAACCTTCTTCCTTCCGTAGTTCGAGTTCCTACATCTGCAGTCAACGAAAAACGAAAAAAACAGAAGCTGACCGACCTCTGAAACGGAGAAGGGTATCGAAGAAGCAGATAGATTGTGGTGGAATGCTATCATTTTGTTAGGGCAAGAACTACTTTCCGATAGCGAGAATCAAACATGAGGTTCACCATGAACATGCCCACAAGTTACCGCCACTCTTGGACCGTGCACCAGAAGCAATCGAAGAAATCAATTCCTGCGTGGGTAGTGGCATGTCCCCCTTTCAGATTTCGGAGCACATTCGTCGTCGCTTTCACATTGAGGTTCAGTATAGTGAGGTCTACTACTACTGGAATAAGAAGATGGAAGCCATTACCAGAAAACCTTTAAATCCGATTACGTCTGCTTTGGAAATGATAGCACAGTCCGATTACATCAATCTCCTTTACAACCAGGAGAAACCAGTCTGCATTGCCTTTACTGTCAAAAGCGGTGTAGAGATGTCAAAGAAGCGAAATATGGTGGAGGTGCTTATTGACTCTACGTACAAGACAAATCGTGGAAAAATGGAACTGTTTGCTGTGATTGGATCCGTTTTAAGGGCTGGCTTTCCTTTGGCATATTTGCTTCTGGAAGAATCTAGACCTGGACAAAACCAAGATGGCTACACAATCAGAACTATTACAGGGTTCTTGAGTGCACTTAGAGAAGCGGTTCCGTCCGCGCCTCCACTTTTCTTCTTTTCGGACAAGGAAAAGGCTCAGTTGGTTTCAATTAGAAATGTGTACCAAATAGAGGCTTCTGTGTTCCTATGGCATATCAAAAGAGCCGTTAAGAAGAAGATTTCTGAGTTACGAAAAGCCGAAGGAAGTCTGTGTGATGAGAAATTTCAGCACTATGTTATGAAGATGATAAGCGAACATTATCATATGCATCCGTTTTTTGTGGGGCAGACTTTGAACAATGTTCGCGAAACATGTACCACTGAAATGCAATTGGTATGTGAGCACGTTCCAATTTTACAGAAGTATCTCTATGACAATTGATATACTGTGGAATGGTTCTCGAGATGGGGGACGCAGGAGATCCGACTTTATTTCCATTGCTAAGACGACAATGCTGGTGGAAAGCCATTGGAGGGTTTTGAAAGATTATTATTTATATCTTAGAAAATACAACAGGCCTAGAGTAGACTTCTTGGTTTATATCATTGACAAGATATTTATTTCAAAGTTCAAACTTGACTTTGAAGCTATTCTTGCAGGGAGACGAAAGCCCTTGATCGCAAGACGGCTAAGCGCCGAGACTTTTACTCCCAACTCTGAGTTGGTTCTCCTGATATATATGGGGATCGTAGACCCTGCTAAACCGATACCCTAAGTAGACCACTATCACAGGGAGTCTATCACCTACTTCATCTTGTACCCCACGCATGTAGCTTCCACAACAATACCTATTTGGGAGATTTGCCCTACTGTATCAACGTGAGATACCAAATTCACAACACTTACATGATACGTTATATGTCCTTCTTATCATCCCCTCCCATCATGTTAGTGTTCACTAGTCCTAAGTTGTTCCTTAACCTTTCAAATCGAGCCTTCTGTAACGTCTTTGTCATAATATCGCCAAGCATACGATCGGTTGGGCAGTAGTCCACAACAATAATGCCTTCATCGACAGCGTCCTTAACAAAATGATATCGAATATCAATGTGTTTTCGGAGCTTTTGACTGTTTGCCCAAGCAATGGCTCCTGAGTTGTGTTCGTGGAAGACAGTGGGTTCGTTCTGAGGAAACCCAAGCTCTCCGAGCAACGAACGAAGCCACTTCGCTTCTTTTACACACTCAGATAATGCAACAAACTCTGCTTCAGAGGACGATAATGCAACGCACTTTTGTTTCATCGTCCTCCACGCCACCAAGCAGGGTCCTAGAAAGATAATAAAGCCAGAAACAGATTTTTGGTCGTTTCCCGACCCAGCCCAGTCGCTATCTGAATATGCGGTTAGTCGAATTAGAGTAGTGGTTGCAGCTGGATATTGTAGAGCAAAATCTTTCGTTCCCTGCAGGTAACGAAGAACGCGCTTCATTGCAATCATATCCATTCCAGTGGCTTGCATCTGTTTTCGGCTTAAGGCGTTCACCGCTACTGATATATCTGGTCTGGTTCGGCATGCCAAGTAGAGCAGTGATCCAACAATCTCTCTGAACTGGGTTTGCTCAGCTTCACCAACCAAAATATTATCATCAGTTTCTTTGGACGGTGTCAACGGCGTGTTAACGGTCTTGCATCCACTCATACCAAAAGAATGGAGCAATGAGTCCGTGAAAGCCGTTTGCCGAAGCATTATCTCATACTCGTGGTGTATGAATTCCACACCCAAGAATGAGTTCACACGGCCTAAGTCCTTCATCTCAAAAGCTGTTTGCAACTCAGCCTTTGCTTCGGTAATTGCCTTTCTTTCCGGTGAAACAATAAGCACATCGTCCACATAAACAAGTACCCAGATAAGACCAGATTCTGCTTGTTTAACGAAGATACATTCCTCCGAAAGGACGGGTTTGTAGCCCATCTTCATTAATGCATCCTTCCAAGTCTTGGCCCAAATTTTGTTCGAGTTCTTCAGACCATACAGACCGCGTAGGAGCTGTAAAGCTTCGCCTTCTCTGAGTCCCATGTCCAAACCCTGGGGCGGATAGATGTACACGGGCTCTTCTGCGGCTAATGAACCATTCAAGAAGGCCGACTTTACGTCCATCTGATGCACTTCGTATCCCAGCATGGCAACAAGAGCGATTACGACTCACACTTCCATAGTCCACTACTGGCGCATATAGATCATCAACATCGCCTTGTTGACAACCCTTAGCCACTAGTCTGGCTTTATACTTATCCAGGCTGCCATCGGCAAGTTTCTTGTTCACAAACACGAACCGCGATTGGATTACGCGTTGTCCAGCTGGAACTTGTGCCCGTCGCCAGGTTGGTACACCTTCAAATGTATTCAGTTCATCTTCAATGGCCTTTTTCCAGTGGGCTGCGGCGGGTAGAGATAGAGCTTCAGATATATTCTTCGGAATTGTTTGCAGTTTGTGCGCTTGATTATCCTCAGTACGTGCTACTCTAGATGCATCGACACGAGATAGTGGTCGTCTTTCTCTATCCGGATATCGGCGTATTGGGTAATGAGTGAGTAGTTCCAATTCTTCTTCAGTGAACTGCCTTGCTGTAGAATGATCCGGTGAGTTACTTTCATGTGTTCCAGCGGTAACTTCTTGGTTACTGTCTTCAGATGTATCCTCATTAGGTGCCGAAGAATTACCGCTACCAGCTTTCGCCATGCCAGTTTCGCGGCCGTTATCTCCTTCTTCGATAATCATAATCTCACTGACTCCATCTTCATCGTTGTTAGTTTCACTGAGGATCTTTCTCGGGCTATTAAATACTTCAAACCCTGGAAAGACCATCTCATTCAAACGTATGTGGCGCACCTTAAGGATCCTTCTGCAGTTGATGTCATACACCCTGTAGTTTCTATAGAATAGACATCTGAGGAGAATGCCTCTAGTTGCTTTCGGTTCAAGTTTCTTCCTCAAAGGCTTGTGCATCCATATCTCGCATCCGAAGATTCTTAAGTTTCCTACAAAAGGCTTTCTCCCCGTCAGGACTTCAATTGGGGTCTTGCCATCATTTTGGACTGTGCCAATGACATTTCGAAGATTAACTGCTGTGATTAGGGCTTCGCCCCAAAATCTGGGGGGTAAACCAGCATGTCGTAACATGGATCGAGCCATATCCATCAATGTCCTCTTGAGGCGCTCTGCAACCCCGTTTTGTTGCGGGGTGTAGGGTTCAGAAGTTATCCACTGGATTCCGAGTTTCCTAAGGTACCTTTGCATGCCAACATATTCTGAACCGTTATCAGAATATAGGGATTGCAAATTACAACTATACTTTCTCTCAAAGGATCTGTGGAATGCCACGAATGCTTCCTGGGCCTCGCTTTTCCGTTTCATAAGCGTGACAGACTTGTAACCCGAGCGCCCGTCAGTGAAGGTTATAAAATACCTATTACCTCCAATGCTTTGTTGATTCAGTGGACCACATATGTCGGAGTAAATTATCTCTCCGACTTCCAAAGGTTCAGAGGCTCTTTCATTCAATGACAGCCTAGACATCTTTCCCTCGATGCAGGGGATGCATTTCAGGCCTTCGTCGGCTTTCACCAATAGGTCCAAGCCAGTAACTGCGCCCTCCTTTTCCATCTTTTGGATCCGGTTGCGGTCCAAATGACCAAATCTACAATGCCAAAGCTCTACACCAGTTTCTTTTGTTGTGGTGGCTGCTCTAGCTTGCTCCGGAGAGACAAGTGGCGTTACATACCCTCTCAATTTGTAGAGTCCATCATCATTGTTCTGGAGAGTAATGCGGATGCCCTGGCCTATCAATTTGCACTCTTTATTCTTGATGATCGTTCCAATTCCATCACCAGCCAGTGCCCGACAGGAAATTAGATTGCAGTCAAGCTCAGGTACCAACATGACGTTCTTAAGTGGAAGGGAAACCCCTAGTGGCCTTGGGTTCATCTCTTTTACCAGGAGGTTTCTGTCGAAACCTGGGCTTCAATCGGCTCGAAGCCGGTGACAATTCAATAAAGATCAGTATCCACGGCCCCCAGTGAGGCTGTTTTCGTACGTCCTTTATTCTCACAGATGCGAACGGTATGCGGCACCCAATGGTGCTGCGGTAGAACGGACCTGTCGATTCCACACGCAGTAGAGGTCGATACAAACGCAAGGTTAGTGTATAACGCTTCGTGGTTCGTTAACTTACTACAAGTAGTTGCAACTCAGTTGCGCGGTCTCCCGCATCGGAGATGGTTCCTGATAGTTGGATGTTATTTGCTTTTACTTGATGATTGTCCGAGGAGGTCAATCATGTAGTATCCGCACCCACCCTATTTATACTACTTTCTAAGACAACTCTACTGTTCTATATATTATCTCTTTCATGTACTCTTCTGATTTGTATACCGATTACTGCCTAACTTATTTCTTGTTCACTTTCCAATCCGCCATGCAATCGACATCTCTCCAACATTACAAAATCAATATCTGATATGCATTGCTGCTTATGCATATATAAGTATTGCATGTCCATACAAATCCTCCCATGTAATCATAGAAAAATCTACACTCCAAAAACTTTTCTTTTGACAAAATTTGTCAAACATAGTCTTAGTTATCCATTCTTGATAATTTCTTACGCTCAATCCATCCGGTCGGTGTCAGTGTGATTGAGTTCGTCAACATTACGTTCCATAGCGGATGAGTATTCCCAATCAGTCCCTTGGTCAGACCGTCTGATACGTTTTCGAGTCCTGGTATCCAGGCTAAGTAACGAAGCTCTCCTTTTGAATGGCTTTCCTTCAATGCCGCGACATCAATTTGAAGTCTCTTTTCCAGAGTAGAGCCACTCTTGGCTATAACATTAAAGAGCGTACGAGAATCAACATAGGCATCGATTGGTATCTTCCGTCCTGTTACTTCTTGTATCATACTCTGAGCAACGTAACAATTGTCAAATCCATAAACCAATCCTTGGATCTCTGCCGCAAGAACTGAACGAGCCACTCGCTTGCATCTCATGCTGCCGTAGTGTATTATGTTTGCTCTGTTATCCTTATCCACCAGTAAAATAACAAAACCAAGTTGAGACTTCAGATCAGATACATTTGCGAAAGAGGAATCCGTAAATAGCATGATACGAGTCGAATTCAAATCCAATGGAACAAACTTTAACCCTACTTCTGCTGTGCTGCGGCATCGGTCAACGATCTTCTTCATTTGCTTCAGATCGGCAGCTTGAGGTTTGCTGACAGCGCTTGCCAAGATTTGAGAAGGTGCACACATATCTGGTCTGGTGCAGCAACCAATATACTGAACTTGAGCTCTTACACTGGCAAAGTCTGCTGCGTTCTCAGGATATTTCAGCGACTTCAGTTTCTCCGTCTGTGTGACAGTCATAATGTTACCCACTTCTTTCCTTATGTTCATGCCATTGAAGGTCGTAGATTCTCCTGCTGTAAGTTTTTTTCGTGGTTTTGACTGAAAAATAACGGATTCGTTTTCCTCGTCTTCTAGAAAGTTATCGTTCCCATGCCCAAAAGAGTCATCTACCTGTAATATTGTCATCCCGTCCACTTTAGAACCGCTACGTCGATACAACACACATGGATCTACATTGGTTGGTCTCATATTAAGGCGTTTCTTGTGGTGCTCTTGGTAGGTAAGAAACCAGTGTAGTCCGCTCTCCGGGATACCATAGAGTGGTTTTAGAACCTTCAATACCTTGTTCCTTCCTAGTTTCATCTCGGGTTGCGGACGAAGAAATATGTCTCGTTCGATTTTCGACTGCGATTGTATGTAAGCCTGGGAGATATCTCGTACATATGTATCGTGTGTCTCAAACATGGCTGCTAGGGCGATGGCCAATCTTTGTCCTAATCTGCTGACAGTTGGTGACCTTGTCTCTATATTCAATGCGCCGCGGTCCTTGTAATTCTGAGCAACTAGTCGAGACTTTTCAATCGTACGGCCATTAGCGGTCTTCAATATATCCACCCACCTCGATCCATAAATTCTTGTCCCTTCTGGTACGGTCTCAATGTCAACTACTTCGAAAGTGCCTCGTCTCTTCAGCCCCTCTAGCTCGTCTTTCCTTGACTGAATGAAATCGTGTTCTTCACTCGCTGTGGATAAAGTGCTCATAGCTGTGTCCTCACCAAACATCTCAGAAAGAATCGCGTCTGATAACAAAACATCATTATTCCCTTGCACGTTTTCTGATTCATGAAGGTTGGGTTCGGGTAGATTGTTCTGTACAGTATCTTCGATCTGTTCTGTCTCTACTCGGGGTTGTTCCAGAGTAGATTCAATGACGGGTTTCACTACACAAGAGCGAAAAATTCGGCGACCATGAGGAAGCTGTACAACAACCGTCTCACCATCGATGTTGATGAACGTGTGAGGTCCTTCCCACTTCTTCGATTTCTCTCGGTAAACATAGACCTGAGCACCTGCAGGCAGTCTTTGCAGCTTCTCGCTATATTCCTTTCCCTTTGGTCCATTGTACGATTTGAGCCCGAATGCTACTTTCCGTTTTGCGTGTTCCTTCTGAACGGCCTTTGTAGCAGTTTCAACTGCCTTGGATCTTTCCAACTGTACTGTGGCGGGCGTGCTGCGTGCAGGTCGTGGAATTGAGCCGAATACCAGTAGAGTTGGGCATAATCCTTCTGGTCCGAGAGTATCGTTGATAGATTTAACCGCCATTTGTAGACAGTCGGCGTCTCTTTCTGCGCGAGGGAGTGATTCACGTATCTTAGTATATGCTACACGTAGTGGCCCGTGGTAGCGCTCGACATGTGTCATTGTTGAAGGTGACTCAATTGGGGCCTCAAGAACTGTTATGCCTTCTGCTTCCGATAGCTCATGAAACTCTTTGGAAATAAAGTTGCTGCCTTGATCAATGCGTAAAAAATCAGGTGGACCAAGGTATAGACGGGACCAGCAACGTAGAGAAGCCTTCCAGACTTCAGAAGATGTCACTCGCTTCAGAAATAGGGCGGAATTGAAATGAGTAGCTTCGTCGACGGCATGGAATACTGGTTTGTTGTTGACATACATGATATCCACTGCTACGATGTGGTTGAATCTCAGATCGTCGGTACCAACTGTGAGCTTGAATCTTCTTGGCCTTGGGGCGTTCACAGCACAAGTAGCACAGGATTTTGTCAGATCTTCTATAGCTTCTCGGACTTTGGCATCCATCTCATCTGGTCGCGCTCTCTTCAGAAGGTTTGTAAATGCGTTCACGCTGGGATGACCAAACACTCTGTGAAGTTTGCGCAGTTCTGTTTCCGTGTACAGTGAGTACGTCAGGTCCTCTCGTTTCCAATTGTGTATGAGAAAATAGTTCCGAAACGTAAGGTCTTGACGCAAATGCTTGTACATTACCTCCCTTCGCTGCAAACTGATCTCCAAACCATTTTCAATCATATCCTTCATGCTCAGAAGAGATGGTACCTTGTCCTGAACTATCTGAAAGGTAATATCTATCACCAGGTTTAGATCCTTAAACGGTACAGGTATTGTCGCAGTACCAAGTGGTTGGCTACTACCGCCAATTCCTCGTAAGCGCTTGACGTTATTTCGGTCAATCTGGCAGGGTACGTCGAATTGTTCACAGTACGCCTTGTATTGAGCATATGACATAACGCTGGAACGGTTTGCACAGGTGTCGATGTAGAGTCCTTTGAATTCATCTCGCTCACCTTCTCGGAGTTCTGCTTCCATTGTGGCTAGGGCTTGGTTCATATCTCTGTGAAATCCGATACCATGGACCAGAGACGCATTTGCCAGAAGTACTTCGTCCGTTTCATGCAGGTTCATGTCGTCTTCGATGATATAGGCTGCGTCTTCTTCTGACCATTCGCTGTCTGAATCGCTATCGCTTGAGTAAACGACGTTGGCGTCGTGTTCATCAACATTACTGTCCTCATCTCCGGTGACTTCATCAACGATATATGCTAGGTCCTCGATAGTGATGTAAGCCGATGGTCTCTTGCTTTTCAGCCTGTCTATGGCAGCCTTGACCTCCTGTGGGCTGTGTCTTGTGCGTGCAAGATGATTTTCGCCACAAACGTAGCAACCTCGTTTCCCTGAAATCCATCTGGACGACAGTTTCCTGGAATTTGAGTCCATTCTTTTCCTGTGGTGGCCTTTCAAATGTTTCCTAGCATCGCCTCCATATTTGTGTCCTAAACTGTAATTTGCAAAGTGGTCACGGGTCTTTCTCCTATCTGAGGAAACAACAAAGCTGTCAGCCGATCTTGGGTCACTTGATAGGAAGGTGGCGATCCGACTTCGGGCTTCTTGAGAAGTAGAGGGGATTCTCTCTCGCAACGCTTGAGTAATTTTTTTCATATCGATAGAAACGATGAGTTGGTCGCGAAGAAAATTGTCGTTGCGGTATGCTGGGTCCAATTGCTGTTGGAGATTGACAAGCTTCTCATAGAAGGACATGAAAACTGCTAGTTCGCTCTTCTCCGGACTCTCGCGCATCGCTTGAGAAAGACGCATCGATTGCCAGACAAGTAATGCCCTGTTCTTCTCTTCGGGATTCATGTAGTTGTCGATAAATTTTTGAAGTATTCCTTCGTATGGATCTCCATCTCTGTAGTTCCTGAGGTAGAATTTCAATGCGGCACCATCAAGCATGGTTGGGAGATATTCAGCCTTCTCAATGTCTGTAAGACGGCATCTCTTTGCCATTGCATCGTAGAATTCGAGCGTACCTTGTAAATCGTCTTGAAGACGTCCAGAGAATCGGGGGCGGCCTTGACAGAGCTTCAAAAGACTATGCGTTCCCTTTCCAGAGTTCTTCTCGTTCTCATCAGGAGGTTGACCTGAATTGTAACCCTTCGATTGAGTAATCCTGTCCGGCAGGTTTGAGCAGATGTTGGGGAGAACATCTTGCAATCTGCTTCTCTGAGCCTCACGGCTGAGTTCCGTGGGTTCTTGACGAATGATTTGTGGCACTTCGTCTCTTACACTTCGGTTCGCAGGTTCTACAAAAACTTCCTCATGTTGTTCATTACAAGTGCTTCGTGGGTTCTGCGGATGTAGAACTACGGCTTCAGCATTATCGTTTCTGTCTTGTCCATACTGATGGCCGGTTTGATTAGCAACAATGTTTCCATGAGATGCTGGTTCTCCAGTACCTGTAGGTACAAATCTATTCTGCATAAGGCATTCGCCGAGTGCGCGCTTTCGCGGGTACCCTTGCTTTCGTTTCACCCATACTCCTCGGTTCGTAAGGAAATCGATCCATTTGATTACCAAAAATCGAGACATATTGGGAATACTTGCTGGCCTAAAGACAGAGGTAAACTCAAACCACAATGCTTCATTCTGGAGCTTGGTACTTTCGAATGTTGCCAACATTTCTTTTCCGTATGCTTCTACTTCATCTCTATACTTTCTCATTTCTTCTTCTGATGCATCCGGTGGCGGGAGATCTGGATCCCCGATTGCGTTGTACAGTGCATTGCTAAAATCTCTCAACGCATCTGCGTTTAGCGCTTGGACTTGGTGAGCCTCGCTAAGTTCACCGTGTGCTATTCCGGATACCTCGTCTGTCATTACGTAGTCCAGGTAAATGTTACAATTGCGGTTAACCTTAACAGCTGCACAGTTATAACTGTCGAAACCTGGGCTTCAATCGGCTCGAAGCCGGTGACAATTCAATAAAGATCAGTATCCACGGCCCCCAGTGAGGCTGTTTTCGTACGTCCTTTATTCTCACAGATGCGAACGGTATGCGGCACCCAATGGTGCTGCGGTAGAACGGACCTGTCGATTCCACACGCAGTAGAGGTCGATACAAACGCAAGGTTAGTGTATAACGCTTCGTGGTTCGTTAACTTACTACAAGTAGTTGCAACTCAGTTGCGCGGTCTCCCGCATCGGAGATGGTTCCTGATAGTTGGATGTTATTTGCTTTTACTTGATGATTGTCCGAGGAGGTCAATCATGTAGTATCCGCACCCACCCTATTTATACTACTTTCTAAGACAACTCTACTGTTCTATATATTATCTCTTTCATGTACTCTTCTGATTTGTATACCGATTACTGCCTAACTTATTTCTTGTTCACTTTCCAATCCGCCATGCAATCGACATCTCTCCAACATTACAAAATCAATATCTGATATGCATTGCTGCTTATGCATATATAAGTATTGCATGTCCATACAAATCCTCCCATGTAATCATAGAAAAATCTACAGTTTCCGACCGTAGTTGAAACAACACTCCTTCCATCACCTAATGTAATGGTCCTAGGGGTTGCTGGACGGAAGTTCCTGGCCAAAGTAGGGTTGTTCACCATGTGTCGGATAGCTCCTGAGTCGATAATGAACACTGAATTCTGTTCACTGCTTCTTGTCACCAGGGCAAACTGTTGCACGCCGTTGCGGTCTCTGTTTCTCTCCTTACTCTTACGACATTCTCTCTTATAATGTCCAAACTTTCCGCAATTAAAGCATTTGATGCTGGATTTTGTTCTCAAGGCTCGCTCAGTCCTGTCATTGCCCTCGTCCGTCTGCATTGCTGATGAAGAGTGCCGAATAGAATACTCTTGAAGTAAACGGGCTGTTGCAGACTCCCATGTTAGTTCAGAATCTTTAAGCGTCTGCAGTGCGCTAATTACTGCTCCGTAGGGAGATTCTGCTGCACTCCCAAAGCTTGGAAGTAATATAGCTACCTGCATTGATTCCTGAACGGCAGAATCCATGGCATTTAGACGATTAAAGATAGATTCCATTCCATCAATGTACTCGGACATCGTAGAAGAGTTTGTGAACCTCTTCTGATGCAATTCCGTTTGGAGTTGCACACGAGTTGATTTTTTAACTGTTGCACACCTTTCCTTCAACTTCGAGTACATTATGTACGGGTTGCGGCGATCTGTTGCAATCGTACGAAGCGGTTTTTCACCTAGCGCTTGTACTAGAAACATTCTTGCCTTAGAAAGTTTGAGTTGTTGCTCATCTCCGAGCGCAGATGTTTCACGATCCTGCAATTGGTATTTTGTTACCATTTCAAGTAATTCCTTTGACTCCAGTAGCGCCTCAAAGCGCATTTGCCAAAGAATGAAATGTTCCCCTCGTTTCGCGTAGAAGCGAGGAATGCGTCTCTGGCCGTCTTCTTCCATCTTCGGAGATTGGGTTGACGAGGCTGGCTGAATCAGGGAGCGCGATGCTACCACTGATCGCAAGACGGCTAAGCGCCGAGACTTTTACTCCCAACTCTGAGTTGGTTCTCCTGATATATATGGGGATCGTAAACCCTGCTAAACCGATACCCTAAGTAGACCACTATCACAGGGAGTCTATCACCTACTTCATCTTGTACCCCACGCATGTAGCTTCCACAACAATACCTATTTGGGAGATTTGCCCTACTGTATCAACGTGAGATACCAAATTCACAACACTTACATGATACGTTATATGTCCTTCTTATCAGCCCTCAGGGTGGAAAGAATTTCTAAAGGAATGGCGAAGATGTGCAGCTGCCCCACACAATAACGTTTATATCACAAGTAGGGAACTCTGGCACTGTTCCTGCATTTCTTTCATGATGAGTAGGTTCATGTTTCGCAAACATTTGGTGAGCAGCATGGAGTGCCCCATGTACCAAGATATAATCCGAAGCCGCCGACCTCCATTTCTTCACTTCCGTCACCTTGACAACGTGCACACGCCAACCTTCACGCAAGAGCAGTCTAATCATTATGACTTGAAACTACCCTCCGCTTCAAATAACGCTTCAGTTAGGGCTGGTCCTGCAATTGTTCAAGATCGACCGGTGGTGAACACAGAAGCATCAAATCCGGGTTTGTCTTCACTGTTGGCTCTCGACGACAGTGTCGAATTTGTCGTAGATAACCATCCGACAGTTTTAGCTGAGATTCTTAGTGTTCTCAATTAGACCTTGGAACATGTTGAAGAGCTCCGTTCGACATCAGCCTTGGCAAGACAGACCCAAAATTTGCGTAATATACTTCATCGACTCTTTGAATACCGTGCGGACGTGCAGAAGAACTTGCGATCCCGTCAGTTACCCACGACTTGGAACAACAAAAACACCCTCAACTTACCCTAGGTACTTTTTACGCTTTGCGATACAGAAATGCGCAGATAATGCACACAGTCAGCTCGACGGCGGACATAAACTTTAGATATCTCTTCTGCATATTTACGATTAAACAGTATGTTCGGAGATTAGCGAAAACTGTACAGAGCTGCGATGCGATGTTATCGGTAAAGCGTAGGCTGTTTCTAGAAAGCCAAATCACTGATGCTCGGATGAGAAGGCGATTTGGGAGCAAGACAGGCGGCGGCTAGCTCGGTGGTTGGTGGAGACTCTAATGGTCCGTCGATGATCTGTAGCATTTTTGGCATTGAAAACTTGATGACGGTAGAGTACGCCATCGTCGAAAATTGGGCGAATTATGGTGGCACGTCTAACGAAAGAACAACGGCTAGTAGATAAAGCGGCGGAACGACGATGAATTCTTCCATTGTTCCATAGTTGGTGACGCGAGAGCGCGAAAGTTCAAGGTTGCCATCATACCGTGGTTGCCATTATACCATCGTCAGAATCGCAGTGAAGGTTGTTTGAAACCCCGGGCGAAGCGACGCCTGGAGCGTTTTTCTTGACAGTGTGCCTGGTCGCGCAAGCCAGAATCCGTGGCGAGTGATGCCACTGGCTCCGATTGCGGGCGATGCGAGCCAAGAACGACGATAACGGCTCCGATTGCTGCCAACGCTGTTAATAGTGCAAACTAGCGTCGACAGCACGGCAATGTGACGGTTGCAAGCCATCGTTGTTTGGGTCGCAAACAGACGGGGGCTCAAAGCGTTTCAACTGCGCTGGGAAATGCGCCGGGCGCTACCTGGCACGGAGCGGCGCGATAGCGAGATTTGCGGGCTGTTCGATTTGACCGGAGGCTACGAGCGGCGTGGCGCGATCACGAAAATTTCTTGCTGTTTGATTTGATCGTACTTTATCAGCGGGGCAATACAACGCAATTAAGAGCGTTGCGAGCAGATGCGCAGCACTAACGAGAGCATCTTCGGCACAATGTGCATTGCGATCGTTTTCGGCGAGTCTGCATCGAGACCGCAAGCGTTGCCAACGCAATGTGCAGTGCGACTGAGAACGGTGCGAGCCATGAACGACGGCGGCGTGGATGCCAAAGGGCTAGCGACGAATAAGGAGAGGCAAGCCAGGAACGACGCCAAGGGCTCTGATCGCTGACGGCGTGGGTGCTGGTACGTGGCCGGCGCCGCGATTTGACCGGCGCTCGCGATTTGACCGGCGCTCGCGATTTGAACGGCGCTCGCGCTGGCCGGCGCCTCGATACAGCGGGCTACCTTTTTGCTGCCCACCTGTGCCGCGCCGCGTGTTCAATAATAGCCACGTCGTCGTTGTACACGGTGCATCGTGACGTACATTGTAACAAGAGGAACGCTGGCTGCCGCTGTGGTGCATCCGTGTAACAAACGTGGAGTGCCAGAGACAGTTCCAGAAATTGCGATTTAAGTAGATAGAGCCTTTATTTATTTATTGGAAGTCTAAAAAGTAGTCTAGCGAGTTACACCTACGTTTTTGAGCCCTTCCAGGGGAGTTCAAACTAGTATAAAAGCAGTTCCGCCGTCCGCGAATTGCTTCTCACTTCGTCTCTCCTCTGGGTAAGACTCAAAACACAAGTAGAAGTGTCTAACGTGCCTTCGACTAGCTAATAAAGATCACATTACTACAAAACCAAACCAAAAACCACTAGGTCCAAAACCAGCAGTAAGCTTATAGTTCTTAAAAAATTCTCTAGTTAATTTAAACCTTAACCAATAAACTTATAGCTACCATTACAGTGGTAGCATCGCTAACCAGTGTTAAATCCATTTGGGTAGTGCCGAATAAAACAGGATCAGAAAGCGAATCTAGCGGCAAGCAAAACAGCTCTGCTGCTCCGTCAAAGCCGAACTCGTCGCCGGCTAGTTCTAGCTCTACTAAATCCAAACTCAACCCACCAACGGATACCGGAACCAGATCAGAATCTCTTATGCAACTGCAACGAAGTAAATCATCATCTTCTGCTTCTGGATCATCAACCGAATCTGCATCCGCATCGGCGTCTAGCATTAAACCAAGTTCACAACTGGCGCAAAGGTCAATTCCGCTTCAAAGCAAACCACGATCTCCTCCTTCATGCCCTCACCAGAAATACATCCATCATCCTTTGTCCCCTTGGATAAAGACCCCGTTGCTCCCCATTATCAACGATCCTCCGCCGCTTCCGAAACCAATCCGTCGTCTAGTAACTAAAGGAGACCGTACAAAGAAACCAGCCGTAACGGTTATTCCCGTGCCAAATTACGAGGCATATCGGCCGGTAACAACCCCTCACTTGGGATTAACCAAACCCTTGGAACGTCCAATGCCACCCTTACGACTTCAACAGGAGAAGGCGATAGCCGGAAACAACTATTATCATCGTCAACGACCGTTCTGTATCGAAGTCGAGAATCGAACGGAACGCCTTCTGGCACAGATTGCTTATTCGAAATCACAGGGTGAACCAATTGGTCGTCGAGGATTGAGGCCTGCTTCAAGAGCAGTAGAAGCCCCGGTGAGAGGGAGCGATAGGTGTAACGTCTGCGAAGCATACAAAGCACCTACTACTTCTTGGGACAATCATAATTGTCCCACAACGCATATTTATAACCTCATTCTAAAATACGGCTTTGCACCGGCCAGTAAAGGGATCTTGAAGTTGTACGCGGACCAACTTAAGGTTCATTGCCCAGTTTGCACTCTGTTGTGTTCCGACGCTCTCGTTTACCGTCATCATTTCTTGAGTGAGGAGCACGGTAGACGCAAGGGTGCCTTTCTCGAGTACGACGAAGCCATTGGACTCATTGAAGGAAAAGACCTCTAGATTGTTGTAAAGCCAGAGAAGGAAAAGGCCTCCACCATTAGCAAGGTAGTCCGTAGTCTCAAAGGAAAGCAGTAATAATTAAGAGTGAGCAAAATATTACAACTATATAGTACTGAGAAAATTGAAAAACTCAAAAAAAAGAAAAAAGAACAATACAAAAAGAAATAAAGAACCAATTGATTATTGCGTAAATGTAATTCCCAAAAAAAGAGAAAGGAAAAATGAACACTGACTCCCAGCAAGTCCAAATTATCCAACAGCTTCAGCAACAAGTTGGTTCATTACAGCAACAGCTGCAAGTAACTAACCAAGCATTAGTAAATTACAGAGATTCACAAACGAAATCTTTCCTGAAAACCGGAAAACCAGATAAATTCTCCGGGAAATTTGCTCGAAGTTGGATAAAAAGTTTAGACAATTTTTTTAGAGGAATCAATCCTGCACCAGATGACCAAAGTAAAATAAAATATGCAGTAAGCTATATGACAGGAGATGCTCTCCAATGGTGGGAATTGATCTCAATTAATGAAAGTATAATTATGTCTTTTGAAGAGTTCTCTAGAAAATTATTGGACTACTTCGAACCTGTTAACAGAGAATTAACAGCTAGAAAAATGTTAAGCACGATAAAGCATATTGGTAAATTAATCACTGTACGGTCGTATAACCAGGAGTTCACGAAATGGTGGCTACAAGTTCCGACTATGACGGAAGCTGAACAAATCTTCCATTATAGCCAAGGTTTAAGGATGAGAACAAGAATCAAAGTTGAAAGATCTGAACCAGTTACGGTTAAAGAAGCAATGAAAATTGCCGATAAAATAGATTGTTTATTCAGAAATGAACAAAGTTGGAGTGGAAGCCAATTTCGTTCAAAACCTTACAATAGTAATGTAGTGCAGTGGGATGCACCTCCCGATGGGTGCATAGTAGTAGTTTGTAGTAGTTAGTGTGCACAGGGTGCACCTCGGGTCCCACACGTGTAGGGTTGTGACAGTTGTCGTGTCGCCCTTCGGGACCCCCCTTATAGATAGATAGTTTACTATTTTCGACACGTGGCTACTGCCCGTGGGAGGTGCACTTAAGCATCTCCCGCCGGGCAGAGCTCACCGTGGTAAACCTCAAGCACCCCCTAGCCGATTCTTTCATCGTCTAGTTTCCCACAAGGGTCATCCTACCGTCACTACCGGTACTGCGCGCCTATCTCGCGCCCCGTTGTTAGCGTCCGTTGAGTGCTCCTTCGTCCCCGCTTGGGTGCTGCGCAATTTGTTCCTTTATCAGGGCATAGTACGTTGTCACGGCCTGTGGCTGTACTACACTTAATTTATATGGTAACGATATATCAGCACATCTAAGTATAGGTGTGTTGCTTAATTCTTTCTTTAATGTTTCAAATGCATTCTTTTCTTTCCCTTCCACTGAAAAGGTTTACTTTTCTTGGTTAGGTCAGTTAATGGGGCTGCTATTTTAGCAAAGTTTTTACAAATCTTCTGTAATAATTAGATATTCTTAGGAAGCTTTGTATTTCCGTGACGTTAGTCGGTTCTCCCCAGTTTTGTATAGCCATAGTCTTCTTTGGGTCAATTTTTATCCCATCTACTGTGATGATGCGTCCCAAATAATCGATCGACTGTTTTAAAAACTTACATTTTGATCACTGTTTCACCCGCCGTGGGAGAATGGCAAAATCGTAAGTTCGTTAACTTCTCGCGCTCACTCTTCGCCCAATTGGGATGGGTGACAAACGATGCCTCACCGTGTAGGCTGGACCATGTTGGTCGGTTCGTAACGCAGGTTGCCCGAGAGGAGTGGTCGTTGGAGCATCCCATCGCGCTCGTTGGTCACCCCAACGGGATCTTGGAGGATTGGAAGTTGGTGCTTCGCTGCGTTTCCGTTCGCGTTCGCTCCCTGCATGGGAAATGTTTGGCCAGCCTCGGGACGAGGCCAGGCCCAAGAAGGGGAGTCTGTAGTGCAGTGGGATGCACCTCCCGATGGGTGCATAGTAGTAGTTTGTAGTAGTTAGTGTGCACAGGGTGCACCTCGGGTCCCACACGTGTAGGGTTGTGACAGTTGTCGTGTCGCCCTTCGGGACCCCCCTTATAGGTAGATAGTTTATTATTTTCGACACGTGGCTACTGCCCGTGGGAGGTGCACTTAAGCATCTCCCGCCGGGCAGAGCTCACCGTGGTAAACCTCAAGCACCCCCTAGCCGATTCTTTCATCGTCTAGTTTCCCACAAGGGTCATCCTACCGTCACTACCGGTACTGCGCGCCTATCTCGCGCCCCGTTGTTAGCGTCCGTTGAGTGCTCCTTCGTCCCCGCTTGGGTGCTGCGCAATTTGTTCCTTTATCAGGGCATAGTACGTTGTCACGGCCTGTGGCTGTACTACACTTAATTTATATGGTAACGATATATAAGCACATCTAAGTATAGGTTATAGGTGTGTTGCTTAATTCTTTCTTTAATGTTTCAAATGCATTCTTTTCTTTCCCTTCCACTGAAAAGGTTTACTTTTCTTGGTTAGGTCAGTTAATGGGGCTGCTATTTTAGCAAAGTTTTTACAAATCTTCTGTAATAATTAGATATTCCTAGGAAGCTTTGTATTTCCGTGACGTTAGTCGGTTCTCCCCAGTTTTGTATAGCCATAGTCTTCTTTGGGTCAATTTTTATCCCATCTACTGTGATGATGCGTCCCAAATAATCGATCGACTGTTTTAAAAACTTACATTTTGATCACTGTTTCACCCGCCGTGGGAGAATGGCAAAATCGTAAGTTCGTTAACTTCTCGCGCTCACTCTTCGCCCAATTGGGATGGGTGACAAACGATGCCTCACCGTGTAGGCTGGACCATGTTGGTCGGTTCGTAACGCAGGTTGCCCGAGAGGAGTGGTCGTTGGAGCATCCCATCGCGCTCGTTGGTCACCCCAACGGGATCTTGGAGGATTGGAAGTTGGTGCTTCGCTGCGTTTCCGTTCGCGTTCGCTCCCTGCATGGGAAATGTTTGGCCAGCCTCGGGACGAGGCCAGGCCCAAGAAGGGGAGTCTGTAGTGCAGTGGGATGCACCTCCCGATGGGTGCATAGTAGTAGTTTGTAGTAGTTAGTGTGCACAGGGTGCACCTCGGGTCCCACACGTGTAGGGTTGTGACAGTTGTCGTGTCGCCCTTCGGGACCCCCCTTATAGGTAGATAGTTTATTATTTTCGACACGTGGCTACTGCCCGTGGGAGGTGCACTTAAGCATCTCCCGCCGGGCAGAGCTCACCGTGGTAAACCTCAAGCACCCCCTAGCCGATTCTTTCATCGTCTAGTTTCCCACAAGGGTCATCCTACCGTCACTACCGGTACTGCGCGCCTATCTCGCGCCCCGTTGTTAGCGTCCGTTGAGTGCTCCTTCGTCCCCGCTTGGGTGCTGCGCAATTTGTTCCTTTATCAGGGCATAGTACGTTGTCACGGCCTGTGGCTGTACTACACTTAATTTATATGGTAACGATATATAAGCACATCTAAGTATAGGTTATAGGTGTGTTGCTTAATTCTTTCTTTAATGTTTCAAATGCATTCTTTTCTTTCCCTTCCACTGAAAAGGTTTACTTTTCTTGGTTAGGTCAGTTAATGGGGCTGCTATTTTAGCAAAGTTTTTACAAATCTTCTGTAATAATTAGATATTCCTAGGAAGCTTTGTATTTCCGTGACGTTAGTCGGTTCTCCCCAGTTTTGTATAGCCATAGTCTTCTTTGGGTCAATTTTTATCCCATCTACTGTGATGATGCGTCCCAAATAATCGATCGACTGTTTTAAAAACTTACATTTTGATCACTGTTTCACCCGCCGTGGGAGAATGGCAAAATCGTAAGTTCGTTAACTTCTCGCGCTCACTCTTCGCCCAATTGGGATGGGTGACAAACGATGCCTCACCGTGTAGGCTGGACCATGTTGGTCGGTTCGTAACGCAGGTTGCCCGAGAGGAGTGGTCGTTGGAGCATCCCATCGCGCTCGTTGGTCACCCCAACGGGATCTTGGAGGATTGGAAGTTGGTGCTTCGCTGCGTTTCCGTTCGCGTTCGCTCCCTGCATGGGAAATGTTTGGCCAGCCTCGGGACGAGGCCAGGCCCAAGAAGGGGAGTCTGTAGTGCAGTGGGATGCACCTCCCGATGGGTGCATAGTAGTAGTTTGTAGTAGTTAGTGTGCACAGGGTGCACCTCGGGTCCCACACGTGTAGGGTTGTGACAGTTGTCGTGTCGCCCTTCGGGACCCCCCTTATAGGTAGATAGTTTATTATTTTCGACACGTGGCTACTGCCCGTGGGAGGTGCACTTAAGCATCTCCCGCCGGGCAGAGCTCACCGTGGTAAACCTCAAGCACCCCCTAGCCGATTCTTTCATCGTCTAGTTTCCCACAAGGGTCATCCTACCGTCACTACCGGTACTGCGCGCCTATCTCGCGCCCCGTTGTTAGCGTCCGTTGAGTGCTCCTTCGTCCCCGCTTGGGTGCTGCGCAATTTGTTCCTTTATCAGGGCATAGTACGTTGTCACGGCCTGTGGCTGTACTACACTTAATTTATATGGTAACGATATATCAGCACATCTAAGTATAAGTGTGTTGCTTAATTCTTTCTTTAATGTTTCAAATGCATTCTTTTCTTTCCCTTCCACTGAAAAGGTTTACTTTTCTTGGTTAGGTCAGTTAATGGGGCTGCTATTTTAGCAAAGTTTTTACAAATCTTCTGTAATAATTAGATATTCCTAGGAAGCTTTGTATTTCCGTGACGTTAGTCGGTTCTCCCCAGTTTTGTATAGCCATAGTCTTCTTTGGGTCAATTTTTATCCCATCTACTGTGATGATGCGTCCCAAATAATCGATCGACTGTTTTAAAAACTTACATTTTGATCACTGTTTCACCCGCCGTGGGAGAATGGCAAAATCGTAAGTTCGTTAACTTCTCGCGCTCACTCTTCGCCCAATTGGGATGGGTGACAAACGATGCCTCACCGTGTAGGCTGGACCATGTTGGTCGGTTCGTAACGCAGGTTGCCCGAGAGGAGTGGTCGTTGGAGCATCCCATCGCGCTCGTTGGTCACCCCAACGGGATCTTGGAGGATTGGAAGTTGGTGCTTCGCTGCGTTTCCGTTCGCGTTCGCTCCCTGCATGGGAAATGTTTGGCCAGCCTCGGGACGAGGCCAGGCCCAAGAAGGGGAGTCTGTAGTGCAGTGGGATGCACCTCCCGATGGGTGCATAGTAGTAGTTTGTAGTAGTTAGTGTGCACAGGGTGCACCTCGGGTCCCACACGTGTAGGGTTGTGACAGTTGTCGTGTCGCCCTTCGGGACCCCCCTTATAGGTAGATAGTTTATTATTTTCGACACGTGGCTACTGCCCGTGGGAGGTGCACTTAAGCATCTCCCGCCGGGCAGAGCTCACCGTGGTAAACCTCAAGCACCCCCTAGCCGATTCTTTCATCGTCTAGTTTCCCACAAGGGTCATCCTACCGTCACTACCGGTACTGCGCGCCTATCTCGCGCCCCGTTGTTAGCGTCCGTTGAGTGCTCCTTCGTCCCCGCTTGGGTGCTGCGCAATTTGTTCCTTTATCAGGGCATAGTACGTTGTCACGGCCTGTGGCTGTACTACACTTAATTTATATGGTAACGATATATAAGCACATCTAAGTATAGGTTATAGGTGTGTTGCTTAATTCTTTCTTTAATGTTTCAAATGCATTCTTTTCTTTCCCTTCCACTGAAAAGGTTTACTTTTCTTGGTTAGGTCAGTTAATGGGGCTGCTATTTTAGCAAAGTTTTTACAAATCTTCTGTAATAATTAGATATTCCTAGGAAGCTTTGTATTTCCGTGACGTTAGTCGGTTCTCCCCAGTTTTGTATAGCCATAGTCTTCTTTGGGTCAATTTTTATCCCATCTACTGTGATGATGCGTCCCAAATAATCGATCGACTGTTTTAAAAACTTACATTTTGATCACTGTTTCACCCGCCGTGGGAGAATGGCAAAATCGTAAGTTCGTTAACTTCTCGCGCTCACTCTTCGCCCAATTGGGATGGGTGACAAACGATGCCTCACCGTGTAGGCTGGACCATGTTGGTCGGTTCGTAACGCAGGTTGCCCGAGAGGAGTGGTCGTTGGAGCATCCCATCGCGCTCGTTGGTCACCCCAACGGGATCTTGGAGGATTGGAAGTTGGTGCTTCGCTGCGTTTCCGTTCGCGTTCGCTCCCTGCATGGGAAATGTTTGGCCAGCCTCGGGACGAGGCCAGGCCCAAGAAGGGGAGTCTGTAGTGCAGTGGGATGCACCTCCCGATGGGTGCATAGTAGTAGTTTGTAGTAGTTAGTGTGCACAGGGTGCACCTCGGGTCCCACACGTGTAGGGTTGTGACAGTTGTCGTGTCGCCCTTCGGGACCCCCCTTATAGGTAGATAGTTTATTATTTTCGACACGTGGCTACTGCCCGTGGGAGGTGCACTTAAGCATCTCCCGCCGGGCAGAGCTCACCGTGGTAAACCTCAAGCACCCCCTAGCCGATTCTTTCATCGTCTAGTTTCCCACAAGGGTCATCCTACCGTCACTACCGGTACTGCGCGCCTATCTCGCGCCCCGTTGTTAGCGTCCGTTGAGTGCTCCTTCGTCCCCGCTTGGGTGCTGCGCAATTTGTTCCTTTATCAGGGCATAGTACGTTGTCACGGCCTGTGGCTGTACTACACTTAATTTATATGGTAACGATATATAAGCACATCTAAGTATAGGTTATAGGTGTGTTGCTTAATTCTTTCTTTAATGTTTCAAATGCATTCTTTTCTTTCCCTTCCACTGAAAAGGTTTACTTTTCTTGGTTAGGTCAGTTAATGGGGCTGCTATTTTAGCAAAGTTTTTACAAATCTTCTGTAATAATTAGATATTCCTAGGAAGCTTTGTATTTCCGTGACGTTAGTCGGTTCTCCCCAGTTTTGTATAGCCATAGTCTTCTTTGGGTCAATTTTTATCCCATCTACTGTGATGATGCGTCCCAAATAATCGATCGACTGTTTTAAAAACTTACATTTTGATCACTGTTTCACCCGCCGTGGGAGAATGGCAAAATCGTAAGTTCGTTAACTTCTCGCGCTCACTCTTCGCCCAATTGGGATGGGTGACAAACGATGCCTCACCGTGTAGGCTGGACCATGTTGGTCGGTTCGTAACGCAGGTTGCCCGAGAGGAGTGGTCGTTGGAGCATCCCATCGCGCTCGTTGGTCACCCCAACGGGATCTTGGAGGATTGGAAGTTGGTGCTTCGCTGCGTTTCCGTTCGCGTTCGCTCCCTGCATGGGAAATGTTTGGCCAGCCTCGGGACGAGGCCAGGCCCAAGAAGGGGAGTCTGTAGTGCAGTGGGATGCACCTCCCGATGGGTGCATAGTAGTAGTTTGTAGTAGTTAGTGTGCACAGGGTGCACCTCGGGTCCCACACGTGTAGGGTTGTGACAGTTGTCGTGTCGCCCTTCGGGACCCCCCTTATAGGTAGATAGTTTATTATTTTCGACACGTGGCTACTGCCCGTGGGAGGTGCACTTAAGCATCTCCCGCCGGGCAGAGCTCACCGTGGTAAACCTCAAGCACCCCCTAGCCGATTCTTTCATCGTCTAGTTTCCCACAAGGGTCATCCTACCGTCACTACCGGTACTGCGCGCCTATCTCGCGCCCCGTTGTTAGCGTCCGTTGAGTGCTCCTTCGTCCCCGCTTGGGTGCTGCGCAATTTGTTCCTTTATCAGGGCATAGTACGTTGTCACGGCCTGTGGCTGTACTACACTTAATTTATATGGTAACGATATATAAGCACATCTAAGTATAGGTTATAGGTGTGTTGCTTAATTCTTTCTTTAATGTTTCAAATGCATTCTTTTCTTTCCCTTCCACTGAAAAGGTTTACTTTTCTTGGTTAGGTCAGTTAATGGGGCTGCTATTTTAGCAAAGTTTTTACAAATCTTCTGTAATAATTAGATATTCCTAGGAAGCTTTGTATTTCCGTGACGTTAGTCGGTTCTCCCCAGTTTTGTATAGCCATAGTCTTCTTTGGGTCAATTTTTATCCCATCTACTGTGATGATGCGTCCCAAATAATCGATCGACTGTTTTAAAAACTTACATTTTGATCACTGTTTCACCCGCCGTGGGAGAATGGCAAAATCGTAAGTTCGTTAACTTCTCGCGCTCACTCTTCGCCCAATTGGGATGGGTGACAAACGATGCCTCACCGTGTAGGCTGGACCATGTTGGTCGGTTCGTAACGCAGGTTGCCCGAGAGGAGTGGTCGTTGGAGCATCCCATCGCGCTCGTTGGTCACCCCAACGGGATCTTGGAGGATTGGAAGTTGGTGCTTCGCTGCGTTTCCGTTCGCGTTCGCTCCCTGCATGGGAAATGTTTGGCCAGCCTCGGGACGAGGCCAGGCCCAAGAAGGGGAGTCTGTAGTGCAGTGGGATGCACCTCCCGATGGGTGCATAGTAGTAGTTTGTAGTAGTTAGTGTGCACAGGGTGCACCTCGGGTCCCACACGTGTAGGGTTGTGACAGTTGTCGTGTCGCCCTTCGGGACCCCCCTTATAGGTAGATAGTTTATTATTTTCGACACGTGGCTACTGCCCGTGGGAGGTGCACTTAAGCATCTCCCGCCGGGCAGAGCTCACCGTGGTAAACCTCAAGCACCCCCTAGCCGATTCTTTCATCGTCTAGTTTCCCACAAGGGTCATCCTACCGTCACTACCGGTACTGCGCGCCTATCTCGCGCCCCGTTGTTAGCGTCCGTTGAGTGCTCCTTCGTCCCCGCTTGGGTGCTGCGCAATTTGTTCCTTTATCAGGGCATAGTACGTTGTCACGGCCTGTGGCTGTACTACACTTAATTTATATGGTAACGATATATCAGCACATCTAAGTATAGGTGTGTTGCTTAATTCTTTCTTTAATGTTTCAAATGCATTCTTTTCTTTCCCTTCCACTGAAAAGGTTTACTTTTCTTGGTTAGGTCAGTTAATGGGGCTGCTATTTTAGCAAAGTTTTTACAAATCTTCTGTAATAATTAGATATTCCTAGGAAGCTTTGTATTTCCGTGACGTTAGTCGGTTCTCCCCAGTTTTGTATAGCCATAGTCTTCTTTGGGTCAATTTTTATCCCATCTACTGTGATGATGCGTCCCAAATAATCGATCGACTGTTTTAAAAACTTACATTTTGATCACTGTTTCACCCGCCGTGGGAGAATGGCAAAATCGTAAGTTCGTTAACTTCTCGCGCTCACTCTTCGCCCAATTGGGATGGGTGACAAACGATGCCTCACCGTGTAGGCTGGACCATGTTGGTCGGTTCGTAACGCAGGTTGCCTGAGAGGAGTGGTCGTTGGAGCATCCCATCGCGCTCGTTGGTCACCCCAACGGGATCTTGGAGGATTGGAAGTTGGTGCTTCGCTGCGTTTCCGTTCGCGTTCGCTCCCTGCATGGGAAATGTTTGGCCAGCCTCGGGACGAGGCCAGGCCCAAGAAGGGGAGTCTGTAGTGCAGTGGGATGCACCTCCCGATGGGTGCATAGTAGTAGTTTGTAGTAGTTAGTGTGCACAGGGTGCACCTCGGGTCCCACACGTGTAGGGTTGTGACAGTTGTCGTGTCGCCCTTCGGGACCCCCCTTATAGGTAGATAGTTTATTATTTTCGACACGTGGCTACTGCCCGTGGGAGGTGCACTTAAGCATCTCCCGCCGGGCAGAGCTCACCGTGGTAAACCTCAAGCACCCCCTAGCCGATTCTTTCATCGTCTAGTTTCCCACAAGGGTCATCCTACCGTCACTACCGGTACTGCGCGCCTATCTCGCGCCCCGTTGTTAGCGTCCGTTGAGTGCTCCTTCGTCCCCGCTTGGGTGCTGCGCAATTTGTTCCTTTATCAGGGCATAGTACGTTGTCACGGCCTGTGGCTGTACTACAAGTAATAATAATACAAGGCAAGGGCCAACGCCTATGCAGATTGGGACTTTTAATTTCGGAAATCAAAAATGTATGAGTCCTCCTGAGAAGAGAAGATGTTTAAGAGAAAAATTGTGTTTTATATGTAAAAGAAAGAACTGTATGGCTAGAAATCATGATCAACGGAGAATTGGTCAAAACGTGAGTAGTAATGGAACAGAAAACTAGGTATGGCGCTGGTGCCGAAGGAGACATTAGCGCATCCTCAGGAGAGAAGTAAAGGAATTGAATTTACGACATTATTTAAAAAGGATATACGAGGTAGAAATCGAAAGAAAGAAGAAAATATCGTCAAGATATGGAACTCAAGAAGAGTAGGAAAGCGAAAAACGCTTTTACTAGAACTTCAGGAAAGGGTACTAAGTCAGAAAGAGTACCAGCACTGTAAAGTATTAATAGACAGTGGCTGCGAGGGCATAGTCATGTCCAAAGCTTTGCCGTTCGATTAGGATTGAAGTATCGAAAAAGCCAGTACCAAGCCGAGTTGTGGGACAAAATTCTTGTTCCTATCTGTGCGAGTATTAATAGCCTCCCACTAGTATTGGAAATGCTTCTTTTAAAATTAAACCGTTTATTGTAGACTTGATCACCTACGATATTATACTAGGAATGACGTGGTTAGTAAGCGAAAACCCAATGATAGATTGGAGGAAGAGAAGTATCACCATACGTCAAGAAGAAAGTTTAGTTACTCTGGACGCAGAGGAAGGAACAGGTAAGCATAAATACAGCTCATTTTTATCTTTTATGTTATCTAGTAAGCAACTTTCACGGCTTGTGAGAAAAAAGAAGTGTAAGGTATACCAAATAAGTATTAAGTCACCCGGTACCGGTGAGAAAGAAAAGAAATATGAAGAAGAGATGTTGGATCCAAAATTGAAGTCACTCTTGGAAGAGTTCCAAGACGTATTCCCTGAAGAATTACCAAAAATGTTACCCCCTCATAGAGAGGTGGAAATGAAGATAGACTTAGTACCAGAAGCAAGACCAAAAATGGGACCCATGTATAAATTGTCAAAACCTGAGTTAGAAGAAATGAGATGCCAGGTTAATGAGCTCATGGAACATGGATTTATTAGGCCTAGTATAAGTCCATAGGGTAGCCCTGTATTATTTGCAAAGAAGAGAGACGTTAGTCTACGAATGTGTGTAGACTATAGGGCACTGAATAAACAAACAATAAAGAATCAAATGCCATTTCCTCGTATTGATGAAGTCTGGGATCAAGTACAAGGAGCAAAGTACTTCTCAGCAATAGATCTGAGACAAGGGTACCATCAAAAAAGAATAAGAGAATATGATGTAAAGAAAACAGCGTTCCGAACTCGCTACGGCCAGTTCGAGTATATGGTTACACCATTTAGATTAACAGGAGCTCCAGGATGTTCTCAAACATTAATGAACATCATATTCAGGAAATATCTAGATAAGTTTGTATTAGTCTATCTAGATGATATACTAATATATAGTAGAACAAAAGAGGAACATTTGAAACAATTGAGAATTGTTTTTCAAATACTAAGAGAACACAGGTTATACGGAAAGCTTTCAAAATGTAAGTTTTTAAAACAGTCGATCGATTATTTGGGACGCATCATCACAGTAGATGGGATAAAAATTGACCCAAAGAAGACTATGGCTATACAAAACTGGGGAGAACCGACTAACGTCACGGAAATACAAAGCTTCCTAGGAATATCTAATTATTACAGAAGATTTGTAAAAACTTTGCTAAAATAGCAGCCCCATTAACTGACCTAACCAAGAAAAGTAAACCTTTTCAGTGGAAGGGAAAGAAAAGAATGCATTTGAAACATTAAAGAAAGAATTAAGCAACACACCTATACTTAGATGTGCTGATATATCGTTACCATATAAATTAAGTGTAGTACAGCCACAGGCCGTGACAACGTACTATGCCCTGATAAAGGAACAAATTGCGCAGCACCCAAGCGGGGACGAAGGAGCACTCAACGGACGCTAACAACGGGGCGCGAGATAGGCGCGCAGTACCGGTAGTGACGGTAGGATGACCCTTGTGGGAAACTAGACGATGAAAGAATCGGCTAGGGGGTGCTTGAGGTTTACCACGGTGAGCTCTGCCCGGCGGGAGATGCTTAAGTGCACCTCCCACGGGCAGTAGCCACGTGTCGAAAATAATAAACTATCTACCTATAAGGGGGGTCCCGAAGGGCGACACGACAACTGTCACAACCCTACACGTGTGGGACCCGAGGTGCACCCTGTGCACACTAACTACTACAAACTACTACTATGCACCCATCGGGAGGTGCATCCCACTGCACTACAGACTCCCCTTCTTGGGCCTGGCCTCGTCCCGAGGCTGGCCAAACATTTCCCATGCAGGGAGCGAACGCGAACGGAAACGCAGCGAAGCACCAACTTCCAATCCTCCAAGATCCCGTTGGGGTGACCAACGAGCGCGATGGGATGCTCCAACGACCACTCCTCTCAGGCAACCTGCGTTACGAACCGACCAACATGGTCCAGCCTACACGGTGAGGCATCGTTTGTCACCCATCCCAATTGGGCGAAGAGTGAGCGCGAGAAGTTAACGAACTTACGATTTTGCCATTCTCCCACGGCGGGTGAAACAGTGATCCTGCGGCGCATGAAAGGATTACACGTAAGAAGAATCCCTGTTGGGCAGTAGGCGATGACGGCGAATGCGTGTCGCGGGGTCCCCACTGACGGGCCCAGCGTCGACCGAACAGGTCAAGCCACACGCGGCGGATAAACCATGTTCCAACACGCGAATGTCCCCAATCGGGTCTGAGATAGCGCGCGCGTGCGTTGCACGACCATAAACCCGAGGGTAGGAAGTAACACCACTAAACCCGGCCACAGAAGCGTAAACTGCGGAAGCATCCTCTGCGGGTACGAAAATACCAAGACCAAGAAGGCACAGTGCTTTCCCAAGCATCAAATCCCGAATGGGGCAACCAGCGCGATAATAAGCACGCGCGTGGCGACGCCCCGATGACGTTTCCACTTCCCCAACGGGTCACTGTCCATTGCGCACGCGTGGGCTCTAGGCTCCTGAGAGTAGTCGTTTAGATTGCTCTCCATGGTCAGTTGTTGGTATCCCTCAGTGCAGTGCATCCAATTACCGTACCAACTCTCCTCCTTAGGCCTGACCTCCGAGGTTGGCCAAGTCCCATGCGGAAAGCAAACGCGAGCGTAGCACGGAGAAGCACTCAATTCCATACCAGCACAATCCCACTTGGGCAACGAGCGAGTGCACCAAAACGGCAACGGTGGGAGCAATGCGCGAATCCCACTAGATGGGGGGGTCCGTTCTTCAGTGCCTATCAACAGACACGGCGAAATGACGAGGTTCAAATCGCCAAGAATCCCGTAAGGGTTGGAAGCGGCGGAAACGAAACCGTTCGCAACGGTGTAGTTCTCGAAAGAATCCCACGCGGGTGAACATCACAAGCGAAAAGACGCGTGAATGAGCGCCACGAAGTACCCAGATGGGAACAAGACCAGCACACGAAATCAACAGGGCGAACCACGTTTTGCCTTCCTCGAAGTCCCAGCCGGGTGACACACGAGCGCACGAGCGCTGCGGCTGACCGACACGGCGTGAGACGAATTACCGAAGGAAGAAATCCCGAGAGGGTCACGAACAAGTGCGACCGTGAAACAGCGAGGTAGAGATTACAGCAGTCCCATGGCGGGCCGTTCGACCGATTCGGAACCGGCTGCTCACACATGGGAGTGCTGGAGTCTCAACTTCTACGATACCTGCACAACGCGAGCGAGCGATGCGCCATGGCGAGCCCCAGAACGCGGAAATCCCATTTGGGTCGACAGTCCGATAACCGTCGCCAGAAGCTAGCTCCAAGCCACCCAGGATCTTATTTGGGCACAATACGGCCGAAACCGGGTTTTCAGTCCTTCCCTAACGCGAGGATCCCACGCGGAGTCCAGCGACGCCATGCGAGAAAGAACAAGATTTAACCAAACTCGAGCGTCCCAGAGGGGGTGATACGCCATGCACGGAATCATGAGTAGAGCCCGTGGTTAGGTAGCAGACTGTCCTTTCGAGGAGAAGCTACTAGACGCATACCGCATTACTGGGCGCAGCACCTTCCTGTTAGGTCAGTGAAGGTACGAGGAACACGCTTCGATGCAGCGAGGCAGTGATTCCCAGCTGGGTCCGTAATGACGGCTGAGCTGCTTAGCTTCTGTAGAGGAGTCAACTCCCCAAAGGGCAAGCGTCGCCTTGTCCAGTTATCCCATGGGACCGCTGCTTATCCTGCGCAGATGTCACGCAGCGCACTTGTCATGTATCTGTAGAAAGGCAGTCCCAACAGGGCGTTCATGTAGCATGGATACCATCTCCATTATTTCATATAGCCCATCATGGGATTGATCTATCGAAATTAGAATGGGTCTCGCTGTACTCCATGGAGGGTTGACGCACCTGTGACCAGTACACGGTTCGAGCTGAGAAGCTCTCCGATCCCGGGGAGGGTCTGAGACATAGTACGAATAATTGTACATTCAATCCCGTATGGGTCCGTTTCACTCAACGACATTCCTCTGCAGGCGCTTCAGTTTCTACTGTATCCTCCCGTAGGGTTCGTTCCGATTACGCATTGTGTTGAAACGACGCGCGTCAACGAAAAACGTTTGTTCCCGATGGGTATAGTTTCCTTCCCAGGGTCGTACAACATGAAAGAGAGAGGGCCCCGAAGTTGCTTTCCGAAGGGGACACATTTCCTAGTTACACGCGTTCGCTTTCTGTACTCTCCAAGCTACGGCATCCCATGGGGACGCTGTGCTTCGAAACCAATCGCGTTGGACGGACGGACAACTTTTGACCCTGCTGGGAGCTACGAATCGCAGGCGTCCGGCCACCTGCTAGCGGCGGTCGAAGGACTTCTCACATGACCCGGACGGGTCGTATCCTTTCCGCCTTCCAACGGTTGCTAATCCCGCAACGGGTACTCTTCTTAACGCGTAGAACCCTGGGGAGCGGCATTTCGAGAAGGCTCCAAGTTCCCTGGGGGTTGGTGGTCCGGGTGGGGTTCGCTCGCTGCCTGCGCCTGCGGAGGATGAGTCCTCTAAGGCGTCTTCCGAATCGAACATGGACGTTCCCGCCAGCGCGGTTCGTCACTCTCTTCGTACCCGTGGTGGGAATGCGTAGCGCGCTTCGGCTCGTTTGAGTCAATAAAGAGCTTCAGCTTCTCCATTTTGCCTTTGCAGGACGCGTGTGCGCGGCGCGGTTGCTGTGCGTTCATCCCTTTCAAGGGCCAGCGCGTGCACCTCAGCGGTGCGCGCCGGGTGCGCAGCGTGCGGCACTGCGCGTTTGTCGCAAATTGAGCGCTGCTTGGGTCCCCTCCCCTTCTTGGGGTGCGCTTGGACTCCAAGCGCCGAGAGTTCCCGGCTGGGTGAGCTGGAGCGACGGTGGTGGCACGCACGCGCGTGCACGGCGCTGCGCGCGTGCGCGCAGCACGTGCCAGCAAGGCGGCGGAGTGCACACTACGCGCGGCGGCCAGATAGGAATGTCCTCGATAGGTAAATAGGCCAAAACCGGCTGATTTCCCAAAGGGTTACTTGCAAGGCGAATCAAAAAATTCGTGCCGGAAATTACCCTCCCAGATGGGGTCGAAAAGCGCGATTCTTTGTTTTGCCCGTAGCTCGGAAACGCGGGCGTTTCAGCGGCTCGCAATGCCCGATTTGGGGTGCGCGGCACATCAAAATACTTAGGATTTTTTGATCGTGCCAGACCGCGTCCCTACGGGCAATACTGTATACCCAATCGGCTACCCACAGGCGTGGGCCACGTGGCGTTTGGCACGCTTGCAACGGCGCATAGCGACGCGCGTGCTTGTGCATGGCCCGCGCGTGTCCCACGTGGGTGATTCGAGCGTGCAATGGGGCGCGCGTGTCCAACTTGGCCGTCCCGTGTGTGCAACGGCGCATGCCAGCAATGCCGGAGGCTGCGCAGAGGTGCACAGTCCTCAAAAGGTCGGCCGCTCGGTACTGCGGATGTTCTAAGTCGTCGTAGATCGTCCCCAAGGGGTCCAAAGTTCTCCGAGAACGTTGCGAAGCCTTCCCAAGGCCTTCGCGAAACCCATGGGGACTTCAGAAGCGCGCTATCCCGCCGGGAAAAATTGTGGCCGCCATGGCCGGGTGGAGAGTATGCCAAAATTTTTCTTGCCCGAAAGGGAAAAAGCACTCCAAAGTCCTCGAAAGAGGTTGCGTTCAGTTGCGCGAGCGTGCGCGGTCACGTCGCGCGCGAAAGCGAGCGATAAAGGTAAAAGGAATGTTTCTGAGAGGCTCCCAGGAGTCTCTCGAGGGCGGGTAACCATACCACCGGACCTTGACCACTGCAGACCCATCAGGGGCCACACCCTCGTCGAGGACCTTGTCTACAACTCATTCGGGGGAATCGGCGCCTTCCTCTTCGAGGAGTTCAAGCGGCATTTCCACGTCTGGGAGAGGTGTCCCAGAGGGTTCAGGCAAGGTCGTAGGATCGACCGAGACCTGTTTAGGGCCAGTAGACTGTGGCTCAGAAGGAGCGTCCCCAGTGGGGTCAGATGCCTCGGAAACCGGCGTCGGCGTTCCCTGTGGGGCTGATGCGGGCTGAGATGACTTCGACTGTGTCGTCGGTGACTCGGCTGCGTCAGGACCACATGGGGCTTTCGTGATACGGTCGATGGAGACCGTGTCGTGCAGGTCGCCGTCCAAAATGGTCACGGTTGTGTCCAAAGCTCTGACATCCCGAAAGGGACCAGTTGTCCTAGGAAGGAGCTTGCGGGAGATACCTTCTTACTCCATAGCGGTGGTCAGGGTGTCAACGACGATCCCAGGTGGGTGTCGCGTTAACACCAAGTCAAAAGGTGTCGTCCCCGTGGTTCTATGAACCTGGGAGTTGTACGCGAAGACCAAGGGCTGGACGAAATCATTCCAGTCTTGCCAGTGCTCAGACACGTAATGCCTAAGGCGTCCCACAAGGGTTCGATTAAAACGCTCCGCCTGCTCGTTAGTCTGCGGGTGGTAGGCCGCCGTCAGCAAATGGCGCAAACCTAGATCCCCGCAAAGGGCTTCAAAGAATTTCGCGACGAACTGCGGTCCGTTGTCTGTCAGCAGATACTGAGTAGCCCTGTATGGGAATATGTCCGCGCACGAGGGACACTCTTTCTCCGTGCGATAGGCATCATTGGCCATAGAAGACCAATAAAACTCCCGTTTGAGGGTAATGCACATCCTTCTCCCTCCAGGGTGACCAGCCAATCTTGGGCAATGCGACAAGTAGAGTACGCGCTCCCGTGGGGTGTCCGGGACCAGGCGTTGGATCGCACCGTCGAGGGATGACGTTCTCGGGAGTAATCCATAATGGTCGTACTCAAAGCGGAAGTGTGGCCTTCCGACAGACTCGGTAACACCCACATACCACGGGTCTTGGGATTGCTCTTCCAGGAACTCCCCCGATGGGATTGGAAGTACATCCGTCTCAGATGAGTGCACTTCGTGGATAGACCGAATACCTGGTATGAATATCAAAGATTCTAAAAGGTTCGTCATAGATAAAAAGAAAGGAAAGCCCATCAGGGAGCACGGAAAAGAATAACCGCGTTGCCCGACAAGAAAGTCAAGGGAAAGAGATTAAATCCCAGAAGGGTGTCCTTTTCAAGCAGAAACTAATGCGAAGAACCAACGAAAAACAGGTTGAGATTAGTTCGATTCCCAAACTGGGGCTTGAACCGTTTCGGTTATTTCACGACCGTAACGCATGTTCAACCAGCCCCTCCCCTTCTTGGGCGAGCGCACTGCGTGAGCGGATTCACCGGAAAGGAAACAGTGCGCAAAAGCCTGCACAACTCCAATAGAAGTGGAGTAGAGCATAGAAAGAGTCCCGTTGGGTAGTCAAGACTCTGAAAACGTGTACGTTGTCCAACGAACAAAACAAACTGTCCCAGCCAGGATTGTTCTCCTTTAAGGAACAAGTAGTGGACAAGCACGTTCACAGAGAAGGGTGTTCCTCGCAACCGGAAAACGTTGTCGAGAACATAATAAGGCAGTTAGTGATGGGCGAGTATCCCGTACAGGGTGATCCCAGAGTGACATGGGGATTCGATTAACTTGCGGAACGAGTGTAATTGATTCCCACATGAGGGTACCTGCACGAGACAAGTCGAGAGGTGTAGGACCAGTCCTTGTCCCATATGGGTTCCGAACCGATCCATGTTCCAGGACGGTGGTGACAACGTCCTGATTAGGTCATGTTAGATTTGTCAGGAGTTAGATTAAGGGGGAGAGACAGAAGCATACATTTGATACTTCTGCGTGTCGAAGAGCAGAGCTTGGAGCTAAGCGCCTTCAATTAGTTCCCGTGTGTGGGTAGAATGCTTCGCAAGTCGCAATTCGTCCCGCTCAGGGTCGGAGCAATCCGAGTCGCTCCACTCGGGCATATCTGAGCTCGAGTGAGAGTCGTCCGAGTCGGAAAAGTCAGGACCCAAAAGGGATGAATTCCTCCGGTTCCGACTTCGGCTTGGGGACTTCCGGTTCCTCCCTTTGTCACGACCCACGTGGGAATCGCGACCGGTACTCTTCTGCTTCCCTGGGAGGGGACTGCCCAAGTCGGGTCTATCAGTATTAGGGTCCCTGCCGGGTCTGGAATCTGCTTCATGTTCGGCAGGGATAGTGGTCGGTTGCCATACCAAAACGGCCGGTTGACGGTTGACAGGTTGCTCATACCCAATGGGAGCGAGCTGGAGACGGCGCTGTACCTCAGTGTGCACACTGGTGGCAATAGCGCCGTCCGGAATTCCGGTGACGGTCATCTTAGAAGCGACCCGCTGGACAAGGGTATCCAGCAGGCCCTCCACTTCTGCATTAACCCTATGGGGAATACGGCGCTCGACCTCGAGTGTCACCATAGACTCCACGAGTGGCCTCAGGGCTATGAGTAGCTCTTCCGTAACGGGTTGAACCTCACTCCCTGCGGGTCGTTGCGGAGTCCCAACGAGGGTCTCGGGCGCTGTTACCCTGGGGGTCTGCGGCTGCGGAGTCGCTTCTCGAGAGGAATGCTGGCGCATGGCCTCGAGACGGTTCCGAAAGTCGGTCGGGGAGGACTGACGGAGTATGCGCTCCGGGTCCTCCACACGTGGTAGAATCCCTCCATGGGTACTTCAGGTGCTCGGAGCCCCTGAACCGGGAGCAGGCGGCACTTCGTCAGTGCCGTTATTCCGATGGGGTGGAGCAGGACCGGCGTGTCCATGGGAAGATCCCGGTGGGGTGGCCATAACGGTAGGCGGAAAGGATTTTTCGTCCGGCTTGCAACAAGTTGAACCCAAATGCGGGCAAGTTCGAGAAAACCCTAGAGGGAAAAAGCGACGGAGCGGTGAAACCAAATGATCCGCGACGGGTCAAAAAGGCCCGAGAGGGAAGAAATGATTCGAAAGCGACGAAGCGAATCCCGTAAGGGTCGAATTAACTAGAAAAGACCCGAGAGGGTTATTCTAAGTCGGGAGACCAGTTGTAGTACAGCCACTGGCCGTGACAACGTACTATGCCCTGATAAAGGAACAAATTGCGCAGCACCCAAGCGGGGACGAAGGAGCACTCAACGGACGCTAACAACGGGGCGCGAGATAGGCGCGCAGTACCGGTAGTGACGGTAGAATGACCCTTGTGGGAAACTAGACGATGAAAGAATCGGCTAGGGGGTGCTTGAGGTTTACCACGGTGAGCTCTGCCCGGCGGGAGATGCTTAAGTGCACCTCCCACGGGCAGTAGCCACGTGTCGAAAATAATAAACTATCTACCTATAAGGGGGGTCCCGAAGGGCGACACGACAACTGTCACAACCCTACACGTGTGGGACCCGAGGTGCACCCTGTGCACACTAACTACTACAAACTACTACTATGCACCATCGGGAGGTGCATCCCACTGCACTACATTAACATGTGATGCATCTGGAACTGGAATAGGCACAGTCCTTACACAAACAGATGAAAAAGGATGTCGTCCTGTTGCATATGCATCAAGAAAGCTAAACCCCGCAGAACAAAAATATTCGACACATGAAAGAGAACTACTCGCTATTATATACGCATTGGAAATATGGAGACCATATTTACATGGCTCAAAATTTAAGATACTCTCAGACCATCACCCGCTTAAGTCTTTAGAAAGTCAAAATCTACAGTCAAGGAAGCAAGCACGATGGTTTGAGTTCATGCAAGAATTCGATTACGAAATTAACTATATAAAAGGGAACCTTAATACAGTAGCAAACGCACTGTCTCGAAAAGAAAAAGAAGTTCATCATGTGCCAGCAAACACAATTACAAAACTAATGAAAATTACCACAGTTCATGTTCCGGAAGAAACATTAAAGAGACTTGAATGTAGTGCAACGCGATTGCGGGACTCCTTCGCTGATGCGATTCATAACATGCACGGCGATGCCGGGAGGTGGTGGCACACAGTATGAGTAACTGGTGAGATCAGCCCATTCTTGGGTATACTTAATATTAGAATTAGTGTTATGAGGCGCACGGCTTAGCCGGTGGGTCACACACGTGTGGGAAGTTTGCACCCATTAGTTGGGGTATTTTAGATGTTTATTCTAGATATTTTCGCTACACCGCTTGACAGTGGGTTGGCACTCTACACTACTTAGTAGGTTGAGCTGCACCCATTGTCGGGGAAGTAAACGGACTAACCGAGTGTTCGGCTCTGATGTTTCACCCTTGGTGACCGATATCCTCCTCCCGGAGAGTCGGCACCTTGTGCAGGGCTCATCATCCGCCTCGCGGCATCATTAACACCACTACCGCTTTCGCGTGTTTACTTTGTGTGTGTTTTCTTTATTTCTGTCCCTGTTATACAGGTAGCACTACTTGGTGTACCGGTGCATACCGTTCGTGGCTCGACACACTCGCGTGGGCTATTACCGCTCTCGCGTGTCATCGCCACACTCGTGGGTACCGCGTGCTACGCACGTGACGCTACTGCCGACTTGTGTCGTGTGTTCTCTACCGCTGGACGCTTCTTCTTCGCCGCTTCGCTCCCTCCATTACTTGGGAAGGGTCGACCCCGGTCTTACACCCGGCATTGCCGTGTCGTACCTGTGGGAGCGCTCTACTGCTGTGCTCGCCTCTTGAGAGAGGGTCTGAACCGCCTTTGCGTGTCTTTCCCCATCGCTGGGTTTTGCACAACAATTGGTCTCCCGACTTAGAAGTCGCGTTGATCCAGCAAGTTGGTTCTCTGATCAATTTCCGGTTTGCCGGTTCGTATCTGGTCGTGGAGATACACTACACAGTTTCTACTGGAAGGCTCTGCCGACAGACGTCGTGTTGGTACTGCTTTCCTCATTTTGGGTTGTTGTTTGGACACGGTTTACTACCGGTGGCACTACCTATTTCCGTAGTGTGTGATTCCCGTCGGTACGGTTGTTGTCACCCCGTTTGGGTTGTCTACTGTTCCCAGCAATCTGGTCGAATCAGCCCTAATTCCGTATACGGCTGTTCCCGTTGGTACGGTTGGTTCGTCCGATTTGTCGGTTATCGTCACTCGTGTGAGGACGCTACACTCATTCGAGGTTAATTTGTTGTTTTGCTTTTCTGGTCCCAGTTTTCTGGTTGTATCTCGTCGTGGACGATGGTGTCGGGCAAGCGCTCGAGCCCTACGAAGTCTCGCTCCGTTGGCTCTGGCTTGCCCCCACGTCTGCGGTCTGTTCCTGAACCCCTACAGGGTGATGGAAAGAAACCCGGAAACCGGAAACAGCCTGTCAAGTCGTCTGACGCCCCAGTGGCTGGGCCCTCATCTGCTCCTTTGGAGGGTCTTATACCCGCTGTCGCGGCGAAGGATGCGCTCGTAAACGAGTTGGAGACTCAAGTTCGTGTGCTTGAGGCTCAGACTGCTGTCATGAGGAGTTCTCATGAAGCACTCGTTTCCGAGGTCGACACACTTCGTTTGAAGGTTGACGCAGCCCTCAACGGAGGTGTATCAGATGATCTACGTATTTTACGGAAGGATGTTAATGCCCTCTTGGAGGTTCTTCAAGGATATCCCAGTTTCACCGAGGAGGTTAACACGAAGTTCATTCGGATCCTTGGCCGTCTTGAGACGTTAGAGGCCACCATCCGTGAGGATGACGGCCCTGCTGCCGCCTCTGCGGGAGTGTCTCGTGGTACACGTGACCGGAAGTCCGGGAAGAGTCGCTCTAAGAAGAGGAATGTCGACGAGTATGACTCGGATTCGTCACAGTCTTCTGGTATTTCAAACCGCTCGGCGGGTTCCTTATCATCGAGCTCGTCAAGTGACGGTGAACGTCGCGCTCGTTCTACGCGTTCGCGGAGTTCTACGTCCACCTATGGTGTTGTTGGTACCCGGAAACGGGGGCGAAAGCACTCAGGTTTGAGGGAACTGGAGCCGACGAATCCCTTGTTCAAAAGGTTGTTATCTTACCGGTATTACCGTTTGGAAGATTCAAGTCTGAACCGGACGCCCCGTGGCACGGGTAAGGTGAAGGACTGCATCAAACGCATGTCCTTAACCTTTCGCAACCAGTTGTTCACTGGGGAGGATCCCATTCTGGTGCTTGACTTTCTTTCACGCTTTGTAGCGGAAGCTGACATCCTCGGCATGAGTGAGGGGCAAGCTTATGTTGCCTTACCGTATTTTCTACGGGGACTCGCTGAAGATCAGTATAACTCTGTAAGAGGTTCATCTCGCGCCTCTGAAGGAGGGGTCACCTGCTGGCCCGAAGCAGTGCAGTATTTGTTGCGCTCGTATGCGACAAATACCTCTATCGAGGAAGCAATCACCGCGTTGCGGGAGACGAAACAACGCCCGAAGGAGTCGGAAACCGAGTACTCGGTACGCCTGAATAAGGCATTCCACCGTTGTGGCAATGTTTACTCCTCAAACGAGCGCTGTACGCTGTTTATCAACGGATTGAATCCGGCTATTCGCACTCTGGTTGCCCAGCGACGGGAAGACCGGAAAAAGACTACCTATCTGGAGTTAGTGCAGTACGCGAAGGCGGAGGGAGACGCCTTGCGCGCACGCACCGGATACCGGGTTTCAACCAAGGCGTTGCACCTCGAAGGAGGGTCGTCATCGGCTTCACTGCTACCGCAGGACTTTTCTGGCCACGATGTGGATAACTTACATCTCGCACAGGTGGACCTGGATTCTATTCCGACTACGGAGTTGCCTTCTACTTCAGAAGCCTCGTCGAAGACGGAAGATGCGCTGCTTTACGCAGACCGTCCACGCGTTCGCGGTCCTCAAGTACCCTATTCAGGGAGTCGTTACCAGCGACCTGGTTGGGTAGACCCGCGAACGGTGAAGTTCCAAGACCCACGGAGTTCCGGAAGACCACCCCTGATCTGTTTCACGTGTTACAACCACGGTCATGCAGCTCCGAACTGCAACCTCTCGATGAGGGAAATGCCCACGGTTGTGGCGAATTTTGAAGCGCTGACCCCCGCCGAACAGGCGTCAGTGCCGGTAACCGCATATCTGCGTGCGAAGGCTGAGTACCTCCGTAGGGTGTCTGCTGCAGAATTGGCTGCGTTACTGCACTCTGGTTCGACCCAGGTCAATGTTTCACCGGCTCAAGCCGTGGCGGCAACCGCTGCTGCGGGTAGTTCTGTCGCTGTTCCACAGGAATCTGTGAAGATGCCTGCTGCACAGGACGCCGTTCCCGTTAGAACGGATGGAACTCAGTTAAACTGAGTACGGGAGTCTCCAATGGAGAGGCGCCCGAGTCGAGGTCTACGGCGCCCGAGGCGTCACCGCCTCGCTCCCAGGTCAAAATCCTTTCGAGGAAACAGACCGTCTTAGACGTGGACTCTACCACCATCGGTGTGTTACGTCGCCCGTGGATACGGTTCAGGAACAACCGGATCCCGGATCGAGTCATGGTAATGGCCAAGCGAAACTACAAGATATTTGCTGACCTTGGCCTATCCACCCAGTATATGGTGCGTCATCTCTCTGTCTTGGATACAGGTGCTGGCCCCAACTTCATTGTTGAGTCGTTACTACCGCCGGAAGTCCGTTGTCGAGTCCGCTCTGGACCCGTCATGGACGTGGCAGATGCTAACAATAACCCGTTACAAACGGCTGGAATGGTTTCACTGATTGTCAGGATTGGTAACTGCATCGAGCAGGTAGAATTCATCGTCTGCAAGACGCTCGCTGCCCCTGTCATTCTAGGGTGTGACTTCTGCGACAGATATGTCGAAGCCATACGACCGCGTGCGCGTGAAGTGGAAATGGAAGATGGTTCGGTTGTACCGATTGTTCGTCGCTCATTACGCCGAGCGTCAGCTAAGCTGGTACCACTACCCGCTCCTCTACAGGATTCCTCACCTCTGAAGGAGTCGCCGAAGCTCCGCGTAGCGCGTGCAATTTCTATTCCGCCAGAATCCCAGGTTTGGGTTGATGTTACTGCCGCACCGCGTGGTTTGCGGGTTGTTCAACCATTGAACTCGTTATACGAGAAGTATCAGGTCGCGTTGGCGAACGGGGTTGTTCAAATCAACAGCGAACACCCCTTTCGGGTTATGTTGGCCAACTTTGGCAAGAAGCCCCAGTATCTGGTGAAGAACCAAGTAATTGGTACTGTCTTACCGCACCCTACGGCGCTTATCCCTACAAAGGTGACTGCCGCCGAGATGCTCGGGCTCGCTGAAGAACGCACTGGTTTGCTTCACCCTAAGGAGGGGGAGGGAGAATCGTCGCGCTCGTCTGCGTCGGACCCGTCCCAGACGGTTGAACACACGAATGACTCGGAAGCTAGGACCGTTCCTACGAGTTATGACAAGATTGACCCTATCAAGGAGTTAGAAGAATTGAATCTTGGTCATGTACCGGTTTCACACCGTGAGAAGTTGCGCAACATGTTGCGAGAGTTTACACCAATGTGGGATGGTTCCCTCGGAGAGGTTTCAACTACGGAACACCGGATTGACCTCCTGCCGGAGACCAAGCCGATTGCTCAGCACCCTTACAGGGCAGGCCCGAAAGCACGGGAAGAGGAAGAGTTTCAGATCAACAAAATGCTCCGCGCTGGCGTGATAGAACCGGCTCAGTCGCCGTGGGCATCTCCAGTTGTACTGGCTCCGAAACCCGACGGGTCCTGGCGCTTTTGTATCGACTATCGTCGCTTGAACGATGTCACCGTCAAAGACGTGTACCCCATACCTCGTATGGACGAGTATATCGACTCGCTTGGCGATGCTACTGGTTTCTCCACTTTGGATGCAAACTGGGGTTACTGGCAAGTACCAGTTAGACCGGAAGACCGTGACAAGACAGCGTTTACCTGTCATTCAGGACTATACCGCTTTAAGCGTATGCCGTTCGGGTTAACGAACGCCCCCGCTACGTTTCAGCGTGCTCTGGACATTTTGTTAGCTCGCTTCAAATGGCGGAGTTGCTTGGTATACCTCGATGACATCATCGTGTTTTCCAACAGTTTGGACGATCACCTCGAACATGTTCGGGAGATAATGACCGCTTTGCGGGATGCTGGAATTACTCTCAAATTGAGGAAGTGTGAGTTTTTCACTGACTCAGTGAAGTATCTGGGCCATGTCATACGTCCAGGACGGTTACTGATCGAGGAAGCTCGCGTGAAGTCCCTCAAAGAGGCGAAGCACCCCACTACACAGACAGAGCTACGCTCCTTTCTAGGGCTATGCAACGTTTATAGACGGTTCATTTCTCGCTTCGCGAAGATCGCGGGACCGCTCAACGAACTCCTGAAGAAGGGACAACCGCCCAAATTGGGACCACTTACCCCCACGCAAGTGGAGGCCTTCAACTCTCTTAAAGAGGCTGTTACCACGGCACCCGTGTTAGCGTTACCAAAGAACGGGTTGCCGTACACCGTGGATACGGATTCGAGCGATTACCAAATTGGCTGCGCTCTCTTTCAGACTACACCCGAAGGGGAACGCAAACCAATTGGCTATTGGTCTCGTACACTCAACGTGCACGAGCGCAATTACTCGGTATCCGAGAAGGAGTGTCTCGCCATGGTATGGGCTTTGCAGACTCTACGACCATATCTTATGGATGTGCATTTTACCGTCAATACGGATCATTCCGCCTTGCGTTGGTTAATGTCAGTCACGGAGCCTTCCGGACGCTTAATGCGTTGGCGTCTTCGGCTTGCCGAGTTTGACTACGAGGTCACCTATAAGAAGGGTTGTTTAAACGCGCAAGCGGATGCTCTTTCACGTCTAGGAACTGAAGGTGAAGCTTTACCCGTCGATGACGAGGATGAAGATATCCCCTGTTTCCTCATGGAGGAGGGTGATGAAGACTACGACATCGTGTCGGACGACATCTGTGATGATTTGCTCGTCGCAGACGGTGAAGACCCGGAATCCGGTACATTCGTCCCCATTACTCCAGAAGAGCTGGTGCGGGAACAGCAATCTGACCCGTTCTGTACGAGGATACGCTCCCAAATTAATGGTGGTGCTAACATCCCGTTCGGGGTCAACACACAAGGTTACCTCGTCAGAGTGGTTCGTTCTACCCCACAGATTGTGGTTCCTCACTCCTTACAAACAAGGGTATTGCATCTCTCCCATCACTCGCGGATGGCTTCCCATCCGGGTGCTAAGCGGTTATACACGACACTGCGTCGGGATTTCTACTGGCCCGCGTTAGCGTTGGACTGCTACACCACCGTGAAGGCGTGTACACATTGTGCTCGCGAGCGAGTTAAACAGCGTCGCCATGCGAAGAAACTAACACTTTTCCCCGCAAGGGCGCCGTTGGAGTTTATTGCCATCGATATACTCGGTGAGTTCTTGCGTACTTCCCGAGGAAATCGGTTCTTACTCGTTATTACGGATAGATTCAGTAAGCTAGTCCGGACAGTTCCGTTGAAGTCGATTACAGCACGCAGTGTTGCGGAGGCATTCGTTCGCCATTGGGCTATGGTCTACGGTCCCCCGGTCAATCTCCTCTCAGATAATGGTCCGCAGTTTACTGCACGTTTCTTCCAGGATGTCTGTCGGATACTCGACGTGAAGAATCTCTTCACGACGACGTATCATCCCCAATGCAATGGGCAAGTCGAACGGTTTAACCGGACAATGCTCTCCGCGTTGCGGGCTTATACAGTTGAACACCCGAAAACTTGGGATCTCTACACGGATACCGTGACGTATGCGTATAATACGCAAGTTCACAGAGTAACTGGTTTATCGCCCTTTGAGCTCGTGCTCTCACGGACACCACCGCCAGTTGCGGTTGAACCATCAGCAAAGCTGGATACGTCACCGTCAATACGGGATCACTACTTGCAATGGAAGCAGTGGTTATCCGCAATGGTACCTGTCGCCAGGTCGTCAATGGCGAAAGCACAACACGCTTACAAGCGGAACTTTGATGCCCGGGTACGGAGACCACTACCGCCACTGAAAGTGGGAAACCTCGCCTTTGTCAGGAAGGAGTACTACAACCCTGAAAAGGAGCGGCGCCACAAGCTTTCACCCATCGCTGATGGTCCGTACCGCGTTGTCAGCGTGAACAAGGACACAGCCGTACTGGAAGTTGGTGACGCTCATGAGCGTTTCTCCCGCGATCGCGTGGTAAGAGGTCCAACCGTTCACACGGAAGTACTTTCGGACACACAGCAGGAAGCTGGACAGACAGAGAACCGAGGAACCTCGTCGCAGAACACTACACCCACTGTGGGGCTCCGTCACCCAACACGGGGTCTCGCAGATGTACCGATTATATCGTCGCAAGCCGAGGTATCGGAACATACACCGCTGGTGAAATCGCGTTTCACAGCGTCTGTTACACCGTCAACTGACGTGATGACTGCTCCCCGTAACGCTCCACCTAAGGAGGGGGAGGGGAATTCACGCGTTGTCGCGGAGAGTGAGTCACCGGTGTCGCTACCGTCGCAGCACCGTGATTCACGGGAAAGTAATGAAGCAGAGGCAGAGTCGCCTCAGGACACCGTCGAAGACGTAGTTGCTACGGACACCACTGTCAGTGGGAAGGATCACCCGCTGTCGCGTGTTGAAGTCGCGAAGGACGCGCCGCAGTCGGCCGCTGTCGCGCAGAACTCTGCGGAGGATACACAACCTTCCACGAAGGATCGCGACCTTCAGGAAGGACACCGCACGCAACGAACGGACTCAAGGTTGTCCCAGGATACTGGTATTGCTCACCCATCTGGGGAATTGTCACAGGAACACGCGCCCATCGTCGCACGGACGCAGGACGCGGAGCATGCTCTCGTTCGCGAAGTTTCCACGGCAAGGCCGGAAGTTGATCAAGAACACCCGACTTCTCGGCAGAGCAAGGCTACAGCGAAGCTGGATACTGTATCACGGAGTATTTCGGACGCGCAGTCGCCGCATTCCGCCGCTGACGACCGCCGCAAACCGCCTTCGCAGGCGCGCTGTAGGGTAGTCACGGCAGATCCCGGTATCGTTGACACTGCAGAGCAGGAAGAAGAGAAGACGCTCGCTGAAGCGAAGATCAAGCACCCCGGTTCGGGTAATGGTAGTGTACCGTTGCACCCAGCTTTGGGGAAGTCGCAAGTCGCACGTCATGACGTTTCACCAAGTCATGACGGCGCACCGCTCGTTGGAGATACAGATTACAGCCCTGATTTAGGGAAAACGCACACTGCATCTGCAGGAGCGCTTGCGCACCACAAATCTTGGGGTGCGCAGCGCGCGCCACACAATGGGCCAATCACAGCTCGTGGCAGTGCCACCACCGCGAAACGTCGCGTGTCGTCACGTGAACCGGCACGTGCCGTGGTGAACAATCCGCCTCCGCGTTCGCCTTCACCGTCAGGACGGGAACTACCGCATGAACTAGCCGTTCGCGGACCCGCCGAAGCGGCGAAGCTGCTTGAGAAGACCCGGATTCCGGAAGCGACCACTCAGCGGAGGACACACTTACCGCCGAAGGCGTCAGGAGAAACTCACAGCACCGCTGGTGACTATGTAACGGCACCGCCGCGGCACGCTGACGACCCTCCGCAGGAAGAGCTCGAGCGGGGAGTTTACTCGAAAGAGTTCGTTGTCGACCACATAGTGGGGCACAGTTGGAACCCGAAGGGGTATGTTCAGTACCAGGTACGCTGGTATGGCTATCCGCCGTCGCGGGACTCGGACGAACCCGTGGAGCACCTACCCCGATCGAAGATCGTGCAGTACCACCGTCGTACTAACACGGCGTTGCCGGCTAATCTACATCAAGCGATGGTCGGTTAACACACGTCGCTGGAGACGGAAGCTTATCGCGTACCGCGCACGAACGGTTCTACGAACCACAACACTCAATCGAGGAACGCTGCGACAACCTCCAGAGGAGTACTGTACCGCTACTCGCGTGGTGAGGAGACACTCTATTGAGAGGACAGTTGAAGTTCGAATAGTAACGCCCTCAGGAAGAGGAGAAGTTAAGAAGCACTCGCAAGAGGAAGAAGACTCTATGAAGAGGAAAAGGAAGCTCAGAAGAGAAGAAGCACTCGTAAGAGGAAGATGAACGCGTAAGAGGAAGAAGCACTCGTAGAGAAGATCACCCCGGAAGGGAGAAGTTAAGAAGTATACACCTTGGAAGAAGGGAAGAAGTCTTGAGATCAAGAGAAGTTCACAGTTTACTGGTCAATGTTACTATGTTGTGGCTCGCTAGTCGAGCACACAACGGCCAAGTTATTGGGTATCAGCTAGGAAGGACTCCCTAGAGGAGAAGCTGCACGAGTTACTCGGATTCCTGCTGGTCTCCAGCGTTCGCAAGCTGCGCAATTAGCGCGTCGCGCATCTGCGAGACGTCGCCAGATGTCGAGTCGGAGATACCAGCCTCGCTGAGGAATTGAGCTATCACGGCAGCCCGTGCTTCGTCGGTAAGTCCCGCGTTCGCGGCTTCGTTCGGCGTAGCCGACGCCGCCATCGCAGGCGAAGCAACATTCTCCGCTGGAGTCGGAACCGCCACAGGCGTAGGAACAGGAGCCACTACGGGCCCAGGAGCCGCTAGAGGCGCAGAGGGAACATTCACCGGAGTCGGGAAGATCGCGTTGACACCCGCTTGGGGACCTGGCACTGCTGAAGCAGGTACTGCCCCCTCCACCGGAGCTGCTGCGAAGTTGTCATCGCCATAGTCGTCACCGTCATCGGGAGCGTCATCAACCATGATGTTTTGATCCCCGACAGGGTGAAAGAACTCATCAGTCATGATGAAACCCGTTGGGTGCCCCGGAGGGATGACTCGCTCGGCATTCCGAAGAAGTTCCGCCTCGGCGTTGGTAATCGGCACCCGTGTCCAGGGGTCGTAGTAGATGTAATCACCCGACAGTGGGGACCTGCGACCCGGAGACCGGTCAATGGCAAGATCGCCTTCGTCGCGCGCGCTCTGCGAACGAGGAACCTGGTTCCAGTCGACTCCATCAATCACTCGCAAGAGGCACATGACTTCCGAGAAGTTTCCATTACCGCCAAGCGGGATAGTGAAATCCAAGGCTCGGATGAGTTGCCGCAAGCGCGGGGGAATGAACCACAGTCGATACTGGTCATATACCTCGTTGAGGAGATACACCGCTGTTCGCGCCGCCCACTCCGTGAGGACAACGCTCCACCATCCCGTAAACGGGTTTGTCACGAGCCTACTACCCACATACGTGAGACAGGGGGGGAGTTCCACGTAACAGCCACGGCAGACCTCCACGGACGCCCACACAAAGGGGAGAGGAACATATCTCCCACGCATGTGGCGCGGACGAATCCGGTTTGACTCCGTGTTTTGATACGGGATAAGGTAACCCCATCGGGAGCGGGCACGTCGTTCGGGACGGATCATTGTTTGAAGGTAGTTGGACCGCGGTACGCGTGGGAGATATCGAAATTCTGCACGCAGAAGCGGACGGGTCCAGCACAGGAGATCCTGGTGAACGGGGACGTTCTGGTAACGCTCCACCACACCGGCGAGCCGGGCAAGATTCTCTCCATATTGGATTTCGCCGAGTGTTCGGAAGAAGGCCACGTCGAAACGGAAGTTCGCCGGAATCGGGCGCTCAGAGTAGGTGCGATACATTCGCATGTGCGCTACGCGGACCATAGCCGCTCGTGCGGAGTTGTGCGACTGACCACGATGGTGGACGAGCGCGTTGGTAGGCACGGTAATCCGGTAATGCCAGTCGAACGTCACCGTCATCCAGACGTGCACGCCTCCTGGGAGGTGACCACTGCCATCGGCATACGCCTCGACGAGGGAACGATTGGTCACGCCTTGCGGATGAAACCACGGAGCCCGTAAGAACGGTGTGGGATTGCTGCGAGGGTCGACGTTGTCGAGTTCGTCATACGACGCCCACGCGCCCGCATACGGGTTGACTACCGGTTGGACCGGAACAGCAGGAGCGATCCAGTTCCACTGCGGTACAGACGCCGGGGGCGGAAGTTGACCACCCGTCTGGGGAAGAGGAGCCGTGTGAAATCCCGGATTGACCGGTTGCGGAAACGGAACGCCAGCGGAGGCCGGCTGTGAAGGAGGCACTCCAGAGGAGGAAGGGTGTGAAACACCAGCAAACCCACCAAAGTATTGGTTTTGGGACCCGCCAGGCGGTTGATCGTCGCCCTGATTGGGGTTAGGCATCGCGGAAGCGGCGCGAGGAAGAGAAGAAAGCGCTGGAAGCGAGAGAGGAGGAAGCGAACGCCGAGGTATCGGAGGAGACACTACCGCAGTACGCGTGGAAAGAGGTGGACCGGAGTCGCCGTTAGAAGAGACCGGGGAGGCTGGATTGGAGACCGTCATGCCGACGTGCTTAAATACACTCCAGAGGAGGAAAGCGAAACCGCTCGCGTGGTCGTCTCGCACCCTAAGGAGGGGGAAATGTAGTGCAACGCGATTGCGGGACTCCTTCGCTGATGCGATTCATAACATGCACGGCGATGCCGGGAGGTGGTGGCACACAGTATGAGTAACTGGTGAGATCAGCCCATTCTTGGGTATACTTAATATTAGAATTAGTGTTATGAGGCGCACGGCTTAGCCGGTGGGTCACACACGTGTGGGAAGTTTGCACCCATTAGTTGGGGTATTTTAGATGTTTATTCTAGATATTTTCGCTACACCGCTTGACAGTGGGTTGGCACTCTACACTACTTAGTAGGTTGAGCTGCACCCATTGTCGGGGAAGTAAACGGACTAACCGAGTGTTCGGCTCTGATGTTTCACCCTTGGTGACCGATATCCTCCTCCCGGAGAGTCGGCACCTTGTGCAGGGCTCATCATCCGCCTCGCGGCATCATTAACACCACTACCGCTTTCGCGTGTTTACTTTGTGTGTGTTTTCTTTATTTCTGTCCCTGTTATACAGGTAGCACTACTTGGTGTACCGGTGCATACCGTTCGTGGCTCGACACACTCGCGTGGGCTATTACCGCTCTCGCGTGTCATCGCCACACTCGTGGGTACCGCGTGCTACGCACGTGACGCTACTGCCGACTTGTGTCGTGTGTTCTCTACCGCTGGACGCTTCTTCTTCGCCGCTTCGCTCCCTCCATTACTTGGGAAGGGTCGACCCCGGTCTTACACCCGGCATTGCCGTGTCGTACCTGTGGGAGCGCTCTACTGCTGTGCTCGCCTCTTGAGAGAGGGTCTGAACCGCCTTTGCGTGTCTTTCCCCATCGCTGGGTTTTGCACAACATTGAAGACTATATAAAGGATGAATTCTTCAACAACGTTTATGAGAACCCAAAGCATCCATATAGAAAAAATGGAAAACGATTATATTTTGAAGAAAAACTTTGTATACCGCATGGAAGCGTAAGAGATGAAATTATCCATGATAATCATCAATCATTACTAGGAGCTCACCGAGGAATTCAGAAGACAAAGCAGTTAATAAGGAGATATTACTACTGGCCAAAAATGAATACGGATATTCAAAATTACGTAAAAAAATGTCATGAATGTTAGAAAGCCGAGAGTTTAAGTCAGAAACAGTTTGGATTACTGAGACAATATCCACCACCAACCAGAAAGTGGGAAGTAATATCAATGGACTTCATCTTTAAGTCGCCAATAACAGTTGAAGGATATTCAGGTATATTAGTTGTTGTCGATAAGCTTTCAAAACGAACACATTTTATTCCGTTGAAGAATAACGTTAATGCTAAAGTAACGGCAGAAGCCTTCTATAAGTAAATCTATAAACATCTTCGAATACCGAGAAAAATAATATCAGATCGAGACCCAAGATTCACAGGACATTTCTGGAGCGAACTCATGAAAATCATAAAGATCAAATTCAATTTATCAACAGCATTCCATCCACAAACTGATGGACAGTCGGAAAGAGCCTTCAGAACTTTAGAAGAAATGATAAGTTGCTTTATAAGTTACTCACAAAAAGACTGGGTTAAATATCTACCAGGACTTGCGTTTGCCTATAACAATCATATTAATAAAGCAACAACACATACTACTTTCTTTGTTGAATACAGGCAACACTTATTGAACATTGCAGACATTCTTCTATCGAATGAATCAGTGATTACGACCGATGCCACAGAAAAGTTCATACCCGATATGAAATATGCAATAAATATTGCCTGTGATTCAATTGACGCTGCGAACCAAAACGCAGCACGGAGATAAGATAACAAAAAGAGGGATATCACATTTCCGCCTGGAGATCGAATTATGTTATCTACGAAGAATTTGAAATTGAAAACTAGACGTATTAAGAAATTTGCCCCAAACTTAATTGGACCATTTGAAATAGCTAAAAAATTAGATGAAGGAAGATTTTATGAATTAAAGCTGACATCGCAAATGTCAGATATGCATAATGTTTTCCACGTCTCTTTAATCAAGCCGTATCAAGCAAACATGGAAAATGTTCTTGAGGAAGAAATGAAGTCATACGAGTTTTTTGAAACCAACTTAGAAGTCGAAAAAATATTTAATCATCGAATCTGACAGCGCCGACTACAGTACCTAGTTCACTATAAAGGAACAGATGTCTCTGAAGATTCTTGGATTGATAGCCACCCTTTCTTCTTAAGAGCAGCTGCAACGATCGCTGAAATTTATACAAGACAACAAAAGGATGATCGTTTACTACAACCGCAGGACCTCGGAATTCACTTACATGGAAGAAGAAATAGCCGATAGGCTTCTTGGAGAATGGATTACCAATGGAGAAGTCAATGAAATTACAGGATTGGAACTAGCTTGGAATTTAATTCAATTTTGTTTATCATTTTACGAAATTCATGGATCATTCATTGAATCAGCAGCGAAATTTGATATATTACTTTTGCTCTGCAACTGTTGTAAATCAGGATTATCTGATTTCTCTCTTATTTACGTATATCATTATTTAGTAGAAAAATTTGGCAATGTCACAGAACAAGAAACATTTGCTTACGAAGTTCGGAATTTCACATCTCAAGCAGAATAGAAAGATAATCATATAACTGTGAAACACAGGTTACTGGGAACAAAGTTCCGTACCCATTCATATTATTGCATTGATTATCGAGGACGATAATGGAATTAGAAGGAAAAAATTTGTAACAGGAGGAACGCTGACTGCCGCTGTGGCGTATCCGTGTAACAAATGTGGAGTGCCAGATAAAGTTCCAGGAAGTGCGATATAAGTAGATAGAGCCTTTTTTTATTTATTGGAAGTCCGAAAGGTAGTCTAGCACGTATTCTAGAGTTACACTTACGTTTTTGAGCCCTTCTAGAGGGTTTTAAACTAGTATAAAAGCAGTTCCGCGGTCCGCGAACTGCTTCTTACTTCGTCTCCCCTCTGGGTAAGACTCAACACACAAGTAGAAGTGTCCAACGTGCCTTTGACTAGCTAATGAAGATGACATTACTACAAAACCAAACCAAAAACCACTAAGTCCAAAAGCAGCAGTAAGCTTACAGTTCTTAACAAATTCTCTAGTTAATTTAAACCTTATCCAATAAACTTATAGCTACCATTACATACATTGTAGGGCGTTTAAAGTCATTTGGATCATTCTATATATAAGCGCGCACTTTTCGTCAGAGTACCAACAATCTAGATTCTAGAAAGATTACCAAAACTACTGTCAGTGCCAGAAGTTTTTCTATTGTCGCTAAAATTGGCTTTGCATTTTGAACTGATTAGCGAGTGTCCACGCCATTAGGAGCTTTGCAATAACAAACAAATCCAAAATGGCCAATCGGATCAAAATGCAAAGCCAGTCCATAAATACATATCACTGTTTGCTCTGCTCTCTCGTACGAGAGAGGAGAACACAGCAGTTCCTATGTTATTGGAGTCCTTTCTTGTTCAAGAAAACGCTTCCTTGCGAGCAAAGAGACGCTTGCTGTCCATCAGCTACGCAAACTTACCGTTGACGTTGCCTCACTCACTGTAGCCAGTTCTGGCTTCAGTACAGTTGTAGATCGGCGTAGGTTGCCGGCCAGAACGGCCACCTACGACCCCACGAGTTGCAGGTCACTGTAGGTCGCACTCGTGGGTGGAGTTCCCGATTGGGAAACATTCGGATAGCGAATCGTTCCCCAATTCAGCGTCACCCGACTGCTCTTAAGCAGTCATTCTCTGCCCTCTCAGTAAAAGAGAGGCATCGAACTCTCACACTTTTTCACGGACACTCTCGTAGTTCGCTACACTCACGTATTCAGACACTTTGATTGTACAAAGTGTGCGTGCGAGAATGACACGCGGTACGTTCAAAACGAATCAGGACCTGAATCACTGTCCCTTTATGGTTAATTTCTTCTTTCGTAACCCATTTGAGACTAAAAGCGTATGTAGCGATGGACGCATTTGAGGAAAAATACCAACCAATACCCTTTTGTGCTGTTCCTAAATCGACACACTCTATACGGCAATACAATAGAAATTATGACTTTCTGAACATTATCCAACTATACCCAGGGGTATCAACATTTCATTCTCACTACCGTCCGAGAACATTGATGGAAACTAACTTTTCAGCTTCTCAGCTATTTGTAGACACTGACCAGCTGACAAATGGCTTAAATGTACTGAACGTTGAGACTTGAGCTGAAGCTCAACTTCGTACCGTCTTCCACCACTGGCGAATGTTCCATAACATTCATTTTCTCCTGCAGCTGAGCCGATTAGATCCCTGCTTTCCCTTCGATGTAAGAAGACAGCCTGCACTTCATCATACCTTACTAGACTCTTACGGCAAAACAAGAACATGATAAGGGAGGAGAAAATATTGCATTCAGGGTTGTTGCTTATGGTAATAGTCCTCCATAGCGATAATCTGATTTCCAGGTTTAGGCATAGTAGAAGAGAATTAATTGATGAGAGGACTGAAGTAAATGTAGTACGTGCTATATTCAACAGGAAAAACACAATGCACATCAAGCTCCAGCTGAGGAAATCTGTCTTCTTGGTTAAGGGCCAATGCCAACGGATGTCACACTGCATTTCCTGAGGTGAATGGTATAGCTGCAGCTCATTTTCCCCGCTCAGTCCCATATTCAAAGGTCTCAGTAAACTCCATGTGCTGTGGAGCCGATATCGTGCTGCTTCGTGAGGGAAACTTGGGGTTGAGAACATCCGAGTTGGAGGCTGTTCAACAATCTGTTGTAATCGAAGCATTTCCAATTTCTCATTTAGTTCATTGACAAGGAGAAGCATCCTCCCCTCGTTTGTACAACCCCCCAAGAGAATCACATTGCCCATTGTCACGGCTTCCACAGAGAAGAACGGCTGCACATGTCGAGGAGCTCCGGTGAACAAATGTTGAATACGGAATTTCTCTTTCCTGCACTTTTTAGTCTCTGTACAAGTGAAGAAAAGCAGACTGGACAAAGGAACCTGACAAATAATTCTGCTCTGCTCGTTAAGCACATAAAGTAGACCATCCGGAAACGAAAGAATTGCATCTCGCCCACGGATGACCGCTCTATCCACAAACCATGCATTGGATAAGTATGATAAGAATGCTCCCCATAATGTTGTGAGCCCAAGTCCAACATAAGATGAGAAACCACGATATGAGAGAATGTTCAAGATGACGTAAAGCAAGCTTATCACATGAACTTGAAGCGCTATGAATTTCATTCGATAAAGCAGAGCACGATCATACTTCGACTCAACTACGGCGGGTTTGGGGAGCAGAAGGTATCGGTATGCATACGCGGAAAGTCGGTACCTACACGATAGAAATCGTTTTCCATACGAGAGAACCCTACGCGCATACGCACGAAGTCCGTGTGCATCCGAGCCAATGGGATATGCTGGCTGTGGTTCCGTGTGGGTTCTGCAACATTTTGAATCCTGTCCAGGCTTTGCACATTCTGCTGAGCATAGCAAATACAGGGAATCCGAGAAAGAAATGACGGAACCGCACCGTATTGACAGCTCATGTTCGACGTTTGGCAAAAAGGAAATTTGCGTTTGGGCTTGTGGAGAGTTTTCTTCGCTGGAAGGATATGATAGCAGAGAGTTTTCTTCACTGGACAGAGATGACATGACGTAATACAGAAGCACGCGAAAGAAAAGCTGTGAACGTGTGTCAACTGCTGGGGTTGTGAGGCAGACGAGGCAGCGAGTTGAGAGTGGAAATGTTCGGAACCTGTGAATCAACGACTCCTGTTGAGGCCCCGTCGCCAACGCTTCCCTCTTATCTAAACTTGCCGATTCTGGTGTGCCAAGGCGGTGTAGAAAAGAAGGAACGAACGATCGGCGGTCTACACCACCATTTGTTACGGACATGAGCCTCTTCCTGTCAGTTTCCGAAAATCAAGAGGTGCCATTCTCTTGCCCAATGTCTTTTTAGCAACAAAACAAAACTCATGATCTCGACCTGTTCGTGTAAAGATCAAATGTCCGTTGTCATGCCCTTTGTCATGCCTTCATTCTGACTCTACTAGTAGAGAAGGAATCTGCCGATTTAGGTTTAATAGAGGTAACCAAGAGCTAAATGTTTCGCGGAATCACAAATCAAAAAGAAAAGGACAAGGACTTCAATTTCGTGCCACATGACATGTCGTCTTGGGAGCCTCACGTACACGTCGAAATGTACCAAGGCCGACTCCAAAATGTCGTGATCCATTCTCGGATCAAGAAAAAAAAACGGTTGCACCGGTGCCATCGACATATGCGGGTAAACGAAGAAAACAATTTATTTATAGCACTCAATCCAAGACATGTGTGCTTGTGCGTTGGTCATTGCCGTCGGTGACGCTGATGACGATCGGCAGCTTCTTGATGCTGCCATTGGAACGCTTCTTGAAGCCAGGATCGCGCTGCGACTTTCTGTTCGCACCCAACCCGAACCTGGATAGTTGATGTTGTGGAGAGTCAAGCAGGCAGAAAGGATGCGGTGCTTGCCTTCTTCTTTGCCAAAATTAAACAAGATACAGATGTGTTGTGATCTCTGCGATACAATAACAACGCATAACTCGCCTCGTTGCGCTGAGGCAGTGAGTGAGGTGGAATGAACGACTCGACTCCACGACGGTTCGGTTCTGTTCGATTTTTTGTTTTACTGTTGCTGCTGCCCGATTCAGAGCTTTTGACAAGGGCGCGGCAGAGGAGCAAGGTAGGAATGTTTTAGCATTTTGGGAGGATGGCAGAATGATTCTAAGCGATAGAAGATATTAGTCAGCTAGACATACGGTTCATTTGCGATGAATACGGGATGGGATGATCAGATGTTTGTGAGCTTGGCACTCTCGGTGTTCTCTATTCGCACCTTGTACATGCTCTTGCCGTTGGAAGAGGCCTTGATCTCAATCGCTGTCGGCCAGGGATTGGAGCTGCCGTACAGCAACTTGGTCTGATACTTGACCGTTTTGCCGGCCTTGACGGCGTTGGTGGCCACCCTCTCGCAGTCGGACATGACCGGCGTGTTGAAGCGGTTCTGCCAGCACGGGAAGAGGTTGGCGTACACGTTGCCCTTGCCGCCCAGCTGTCTGCCGATGATGTGGCAGCGGGCCCACAGCGGGGAGCTCCCGGGGCGCTTTCGCTTCCGCAGCGCCTTTTTGAAGTCGTCCCAGCCGTAGATCTCGTCGACGGTGACGGGGGAGCCGATGGACAGACAGGCCTTGTTGATGGTGGCGGTTATGGTGACGGCCGGGCGGCGGCCCGTGTGCGAGGACAGCGCCAGGCTGCCGCCGCACTTTTTGAAGGCGTCGACCCACTTTTGCTCGGCGGACTGGCGCACGAGCGCGTCGATGAGCAGCTCGCTCTGCGTGGCCACGCGCGAGCGGTTCAGAAAGGCGGCGCGCGCGGCGAGCGTCTGGCAGAGCACGACGAGCACGGCGATGAAGCACTTCATGGCGGCGCGGCGTTGCGGCGTGAGCGGCGCACTGAGCGGCGGGGCTTGTGCCGGTTGCGCAGAGCTCCGGGCGAGCGCGGGGCGTTTATATTCACAGCGGGCGCGGGCGACGGCGCGGCGAGGAAGAAAGCGCGGCGCGCGGCGGCGCGTTTGACGGCGGCGCGCATTGCTGAGCGCGGCGGCGGCGTCAGCGCGGCGAGGGCGCGCGGCGGCGCGAGGCGCGCGCGCGGCGGCGCGTTTGACGGCGGCGCGCCGCGGCGCCGGAAACAAGGCCGGCGCGCGTGCGCGGCTCTGTGCGCGCGTGCGCGCGCGCGCGTGACGGCGCGCGCGTGCGGGCGACGGCGGAACACGGCGCGGCGCGGCTGGGCGCCGCGCGCGGCGTGGCGGCGGCGCTCGCTGTGACTGTTGTCAAAACGTTGTGCTCAAAATTGTGGGCACAGTGGCAAGTGGCGATGCAGCTCATAGAAATACAAAATGCTGCAAGCAGGAATGCGCGGTGTGGTGTTATGACTGCACTCATTACGCGAAAAAGGTAGAATACAAAACTCGCCAAAAACCAAATTCAAATAGATAACTCGCGCGCGCAGCGCGATCGCCGCAGGCGGCGTTGCGCCTTCTTCTTGTTTTGCTGTAGCATTTCCATTGGGTGTGCGTGTGCGCGCGCTCGCGAGAGAGGCGCGGGGAGCACGCGCCAGCTGTGCGCGCTGTGCGCGTGGCGTACGTGCGGCGGAGTGCGGCGATGCGCCACAGAACGGCGCGCGCGCGCGCGCCACCGGCTGCGCGCGCGCCGCTTCCACGTCAGAGCGGCGCGCGGAAAAGGCGCGCCGCTTACAGCGCGCTGCGCCATAGCTGCGCGCGCGATGCCACAGTTCAGCTCCGCACCGCCGCACCGCCGCACCGCCGCACCGCCGCACCACCGCCGCGACGCCGCGATGACCTCCGACACGCCGCCGCCGCCGCCGCCGCCGTCCGAGCGCTCGCCGCTGCGCGGCGGCGGCCGCGGCGCGCCGCGCGGCGCGCGCGAGTACACGGCGGACGACGCCATCGAGGCGCTGTCCATGGGGCGCTACCAGTACTTTCTCATCGCGCTCACGGGGCTGGCGTGGACGGCCGAGTCCATGGAGATGATGCTGCTGTCGTTCATCAAGCAGCCGCTGCAGTGCGCGTGGCGCATCTCGGACGCGCACGCCGCGCTCGTCACCACCGCCGTGGGGCTGGGCATGCTGGCGGGCGCCTTCGCGTGGGGGCGGCTGGCCGACCGCCACGGCCGCCGCCCGGCCTTCGTGCTGTGCACGGCCAGCACCTTTGTGTTCGGGCTCGCGTCCGCGCTGGCGCCGTCGTACCGCGCGCTGCTGCTGTGCCGCGCGCTGGTGGGCGTGGGCGTGGGCGGCCTGCCCGTGTCCTTCTCGCTGCTGATGGAGTTCCTGCCGCGCTCGCGCCGCGGCCGCTGGGGCATGGCCATCTCGCTCTTCTGGGCGCTGGGCGCCATCTTCGAGGCCGCCGTCGCCATGCGCGTGCTGCCCGCGCTGGGCTGGCGCTGGCTCATCGCCGCGTCGTCGCTGCCGCTGCTGCTCGTGCTGCTGCTCTGCTTCCCGCTGCTCGAGTCGCCGCGCTGGCTCGTCGCGCACGCGCGCCTGCGCGACGCCGAGACCGTGCTGCGCCGCGTCGCCGCGCACCAGCGCGCCGCGCTGCCGCCGGGCGCGCTCGTGGCCGGCGCCGAGCGCGCCGAGCCGCCCGCCGACGAGCGCGCCGCCGCGCGCCGCGCGTCCACGCGCCACCTGTTCGTGCCGTACGTGCGCGCCGTCACCGTCAAGGTGTTCGTGCTGTGGTTTGCGGCCGCCTTCACCTACTACGGGCTCGTCATGCTGCAGCCCGAGCTGCTCGCCATGGAGAACGTGGGCGCGCGCTGCTCGTACGCCGCGCAGCAGTGCGCCGCGCTGCGCGACGCGCCGCGCTGCGCCGCCGACTCGCGCTGCGAGTGGGCCGCCGCCGCCGCCGGCGCCGCCGCCAACGCCGCCGGCGCGCCGTGCGCGCTGCTGCCGGCGCTCACCACGACGACGCGCCGCCAAGCGCCCAAAGTGGCGCTGTGCGCCAACCGCCTGCGCAGCGGCGACTTTGTGGCGTCGCTGTGGGGCGCGGTGGGCGAGCTGCCGGGCATCGTGGCGTCGCTGCTGCTGATCGACCTGCTGGGCCGCCGCGCCGTGCTGGCCATCTGGTTCGCCACCACGGCGCTGACGTTCCTGCTGCTGGTGCAGTGCACCAGCCGCGCCGCGGAGACGCTGCTGTTCTTCGTGGGGCGCGGCATGAGCGCGGGCGCCTTCCAGGCCACGTACCTCTTCACCAACGAGCTGTACCCCGCGTCCGTGCGCGCCACCGCCATGGGCGTCAGCTCGGGCGTCGCGCGCTGCGGGCTCATGGCCGCGCCGCTCGTGGCGCAGTTCCTCACCGGCGTGTCCATGCGCGCCTCCATGGGCGCCTTCTTCGCCGTGGGCGCCGCCGCCGTGGGCGCCGCCGTGCTGGCCGAGGTGGAGACCAACGGGCGGCGCATGCTCTCCGGCGTCGACGAGATGGTGCAGCTGCTCAAGCGCGGCGCGCCGGTGTGAGGCGTCTTCGCTGCGCCGTTTCTTTTTCGCGCCTGTCTTTGTCGTACGCGTAGTGGCGTGCATGCGATGCGCGCGTGTGTAAACGTCGGTGTGCGTGGCCTGCGCGCGAGGAAACAGTTGGAGCGCGGGCGGGCGCGGGGGGGAGGGACGGCGCGTGGGGGGGTTGCGGGTTGTGGGCGACAGCAGCGCGACTGTGCGGCGTCCTTGTTGCGTAGTCAGGCAAGTACGCGACGGCCGGCAGCAATTGGCGCCGACGACCGCATGCAGTGGCACAATGCCAGCCAGCAATCGACACCCACTGCCGTCATGGCAGACGGCAGTCGGTGTGTTTTGCGCTTGTCATCATGAAACAAGATCGCGACCGCAAGTTGCAAAGACGACGTGGTCGCACGGCGTCTGGCGCTTTCGCAGCTAGTGCGTGAAAGACGGTCGTGACAGCAACAATTCGCGACCACGACTTGATCAGATGGCGAATGATGCGTTCGCAGGTAGTCACGGAAAAAGCTCACGACAGCAAGCTGCAGAGACGACGTGGTCGGAAGGCACCTGGCGCGGTGGCAGGTACTCGTGAAAGACGATCGTGACGGCAACTCGCGACGACGACTTGATCAGATGGCGATTGACGCGCTCGCGGGTATTAGTCATGGAAGGCGAGCGCGACAGCAATTCGCGACGAGGACGCGATCAGATGACGTTTGATTCCTTTGCAAGTAGGTCACGGAAAAAGCTCACGACAGCAAGCTGCGAAGGCGACGTGGTCAGATGGCAGTTGATGCGTTCGCAGGTAGTCACGGAGAAAGAGCGGGACAGCAAGTTGCAACGACGACGTGGTGGGATGGCATCTTGCGCTTTAGCAGGTAGCGCGTGAAAGACGATCGTGACAGCACTTCGCGACGAGCACTTGATCAGATGGCGATTGACGCGTTCGCAGGTAGTCAAGAAAGAAGTTGATGACAGCAATTCGCGCACACGAGTTGATCAGATGGCGATTGATGCGTTCGCATGTTGGTCACGGAACAGTTGATGACAGCAATTCGCGCACACGGGATGACCAGGTGGCAGTCGGCGTGCTCGCAGGAAGACGCTCACGACAGCAAGTTGCAAAGACGACTTGATCCGATGGCGATTGAGGCGCCCGCAGGAGGTCACGGAGGAAGTTGGTGACAGCAATTCGCGCAGACGGCTGAGCAGACGGCACTTGATGCGTTCGCAGGTAGGCACGGAAGAAGTTGAAGGCAGCAATTCGCACAGAGAGGTGGATCAGATGGCAGTTGGCGCCCTCGCAGCCCGTCACGGAAGAAGCAGACGACAGCAAGTCGCGTAGCCGACGAGATGAGATCTCAGCACGCGCGTCAGCCGGCGCGCAGCAGCTCGCGCGCGCGACGCGACAGGACGCGGTGGCGTGCGGTGTAGTTGCTAGCTGGTATATCGTAGCGCAGCAAAGCAAAGAGGATGACGGCAGCAAGTGACGTGACCAAAGGCGGCAGTGCGCGCGTTAGCCGCGCCTCAAGCAGCGCGCGCGTGCGTGGTACAAGAGGGCGACGCGACGCGCTGGCGACGGCGGTGGCGACGAAGACGAGCACAAACGCGCGATTGACGACATGAAGACCGGACAACAGGCTCCGCGGATGCTCGCGCTCGCCGCGCTGCTGTGCGCGCTCGCGTGCGGCGGCCTCGCGACGGATGTGGCGGAGTACGCCACGCCAGCGCTCTCGCCAGAGCCGACCCCCGACGCCCTGCCCGCGCCCGACGCCGCGGCGGCGGAAGCGCAGCGGCGCTGGGCGCGGCTGGAAAGCTCGCTGCGCTCCGTGCCGGCGGCCGCCATGGAACGCGTGAAGGCGGCGGTGCAGACGGCGGCGCGCAGCAACTGCCACCCGGCCGTGTGCTTCGCGCTGGACGGCGTGTCGCCGCCCTCCGCCGCCGCGTTCCGCGCGCAGCGCGACTTGGTGGCGCTGGTGGCCGCCGTGCTCGCGCTGGACGAGCGCGTGGCGCTCGCCGCCGTGCTGGCCGACGGCCGCCGCGCGCGCCGCGTGGCGCCGCGCACGCGCGACGCCGACGCGTTCCTGGCGCGAATCCGCGGCGCGCGCGCGCGCCGCCGCCGCGGCGGCGGGGGAAGAGGCGGCGGCGGAGAAGGCGCGGCGGGCGAGGCGGTGCGGCGCTGCGCGCGCGAGCTGCGGCGCGGGGCCGGCGGCGAGGTGCGCAAGATCGTCGCGTTTGGCGACGCGCGCCGCGTGCGCGCCGCGCGCGACGGCGGCGCCGGCGACGGCGCCGCCGTCTGCGCCGTGCGCGTCGGCGGCGGCGACGGCGGCGGCGACGGCGACGGCGACGGCGGCGGCGACGGCGACGGCGACGGCGACGGCGACGGTGACGGCGACGGCGACGGCGACGGCGACGGCGAGCTGCTGCGCGTGCGCAGCTGGCACGAGCTGCTGGACGTGGTGGACCGGCTGGTGGCGGCCGTGTGCGACGTGGCGCTGTAGCCCACGTGTGCTTCTTTTTCGTAACTATAACTAAAAAACCACACACTTGCCGGCCCATATGTCCCTACACTCTTTCGTCGCCATCCCCAAACACTTCTTCGATTCGAGACCCCGTCTCCGACCACTTCCGACCCACCGCGCGGTGCCGGTTGTTCATCTGTGCCTACACCCAGCTCCTGACCTCCCTCCTCATCCCCACCATGTCCCTGTTTCTTCATTAATGTTGGCTTATTATGCAGTATAGGATAGTGTTCCAATTCAAATGAAGAAGACTGTGGTTGCCATCCCTCGAACGCCTGCTGCGGTCTCCATCCCTCCCACTCCCAATAGAACTTTTCTTCGCCTGCAGAGTCTTTAACAAGCACCTGTTCTGCCTTTGTATTAAGCTTGTACTTGCAACCACAGGAGCATCCTGCACTCACAGTTAATCCATCCCCATCTCCTCCTTCGGGCGACACTTCATTTCCATCTGCATTCTCATCACCCACTGAGTCAACCACGTCGCTTTCTCCTCCAATCACATCTATTCCTGTTAAGTTATCCACTTGGCTGTTTTCGACAGCGTTCGAATGAATGCTCGTTCCAACCTCTTCATCGTTTCTGTCCCGAGACGCTGAAAGTGGCAGAAGATCATCTTCCTCGTACTCGAATGTCAACACCTTCATGCCCGATTCGAAAATATGAATCCATTCCGCCCATTTAAACTTAAATCTGTGTACTCCTCTCTGAGAAAAGTCAATACTCAATCGAATTTTTCCATGCTGTCCGGCTTCTCCGTTGAGAGCAATGTAGATCGAGCCCGTTGTCCAAAGTCTCCCACAACAGTGTAAGAGAAAACCTCTGGTATTCATCTCGCGAGTTTCTGGCGATACTTCTAGATGAGGAACACCGAGCATGCACAACAACATTAACTCCACAGATGACGGTCCATAGTCACACTCATCTTCTTCGATCTTTCTCAATATATGATTCTGATATTCCCATATCATTTGCTCCACCAACATGATTCTGTCGATAGAATCTGTTTCGGCAGATTCAGGAGCAGCGCATTTGGTGTAGTTTAGAACTACGGCTGCCAGTTCATCACTTGACTCGAATTCTACAAAAGCGGCATCTGTTCTTATTTCTGGACTCCATACACTTGGTTCCATATTCTCCGCAGCGTGGTGTGAGGTCCATTTGGCAAGACAATCGCGCACGATCTCCATCATATAACCAATAAATCTGATACTGCCTCTCCGTTTGGCAGATGCCAAATTCGAGTCTTCAAGAGTAAATGGCAGACTCTCAGGCAGATTCCACAAACGCCAGAAACGCCGTTGACTTGCGCACCGTGGTGTGATCTTCTCGCCGACTGCCAACTTTCGAGTTGTTCGGTTCCCCCAACAGAGCTCCGTATAGTAAGCCTCTCGATCCGCATCACTTGCAGGACGAATGCAACAGTAGCAATTGGTATGAATGACGGGAAACAGAGAGAAAACATTTTCCAAGTGAATGGTAAACTCGACTATATGTCCAGTCTCAAAAAATCCCAACCGCTCAAGGGGAAAGCAATAACGTACTTGGACGCCCGGTAACTTTTCGGCTTCAAGTCTTTGCTCTGAATAGGTTCGAAATTGACTACTGAAGCGCAGCCTTACCGGATCCCTGCGAAATTCCGTTTGCATTTGGTGATCATTTTCGATCACGTGTGGGTGAGAGTTTGATTCGCTCCCTGATGCTTCTCCTTCTACTTCTGTTCCGGATATTTGCTCTCCAACTCCTTCTTCTTCCCTCATTACAGCAGCAGAATCCGCAAAAGAAGCTTCCGTATCTGCGATAGAAGGCTCTGGATGAGAATATGTACCAGTGACGCCGTTTATGCCAGCGTCCTGCTCTTCATTACTGGGCGTTTCGGTACGGTCGATTTGTTTGTTTCTTACTGGTGAATCGAGAAAAATGAGGAAACTTTCCAAGTGAAATGCAGAGATTCGTTGAACAACTTCGTCCTTGTCTGGTTCATCCCCCTCATCCCTTTCGAATAATTCTGGCGGTAGATTGTCGACAAGGCGGGTAATCTTCGACTCGTATCTCCCATACGCCAGTTCATAAGAATGACTCTCTTTGATGCCACTAAAAGGCATTAGTAGTTCATCTTTGTTTTTGAACTCGGAGCGAGACATATTTTTGCGGTGCCGAAAAACGTTAAGCCACATATTTCGCCAGTTGGTAAGATGATGATTTTGCACTCTACGAGATACATCAGAAACTTCTCTAGAAAGCACCTTTGCATATTTCATACCATACCCTTTGATAAAAGCGAGTTCGTAGTGCGGGCTGCTGTCGTACGGAACGAAATGTCCTTCATGTTTCTCCAAAACGGCTTTAGCTCGATCACAGTCCCTGAGCCATCTTCTCCCAAATTGTGCTAAAAAAGGAATCATATATCTCAGAAAAGAATCTGCAAAGTGTCGTGGCCTGAACAGGAACGGCGAAGTATTTCGGTTGTATGGGTCGTGAAGCTTGAGATGGTTGAATTCAAAAGGAACATTCACTGTCAACGAACTCATTATCAACTACAGAGCTGTTGATTTTCAGAGAGAGTGATAACCAGTTTAGTCGACGATCATAACCCCAGCCCATGGTGAAATAATTATATCCCACATAACTCCTTTTAATGTCGTCGAGCGAATAACCATGTTCATTCAGACGTTTCAAGCACCTTTTGACCCACCTCCAATACCAATATGTTTGCCATAGGCCCCAGGCAGTTCGACAAAAGTGAAACGCGGACAGACACACCGCAACAATCGCAGCACACATCTCCTTGTAGTCACGATCAGCCCTCTGCAGTTCAATGTAATAAAATGTATATCCCATGGTAGGAATGGCGATGATAATCTGAACACCGCCTTGAACAAAAACTCTTCTGATGGTCTTCCAACGTTCATTAATCATATCAAGCAATGCGAGGAAACCCCAAGGAAGAAATACAGCTAAATATGCAGTAATGACAATTAGGGGTTGCTCCGAGAGGTTCAGCGGGCAGATGTTATCGACCACCTCGCAGATGACGCGCTCGGAAGCGTGCGTGAGAACAAGAGTAGACTCATTCATGGCATTAAGCTCGGAAGAAACAGAGAGAATTAGCGTCGATGCGGAAAAACTGCTGGGATGGAGAAAGAGGAATGTGGAAATGGCAGAGAAGCTCTCAAGAACTTGGTGCGACCGATGATGTAAGAGAGTCGCAGGTTGACGGAGGTGTTGAGGGCGACCAGTGTGAAAGTGGTCAATGCAAGGTGTAAATGAGCAAGAGAGAGAATGTGTAACGTGGCACTGCTATGTCTGCGTGTACGTTGTACGTGCTACGGGTTTTAGGGAAAACTCGGCGAGTTATTGAACGACGGAGATAGGCTCACGTTCTATCACTTGGGAAGATATCAGTGGCATAATTGAACGTACATATGCCCGTCTTTGCACACCAGCCAATTGGCGCACGGCGTTCACGTGGGTGCGCTGCCCAGGCCATGCGCTTATCCCAACGTTCGGGGGCTCTCATGTGGCGTTGAAGGGATCGGCTCACGCTCGGCTACGGCACACGTCCGAGATCCTCGTTTCGGCGACGCTCTTCGAGGAGGTTGGAACGCCGTTGCAGTGGACCACTACAAAAAAAAAGAAAAAAACGGACCGGGGTGAAAGAAGCAAAAGGGCGCGTTTGTGGCGCGAAAGTAGTGAGAAAGAAAGAGAGTGGTCGGGTTGCAAGGGAGAGATCACTGGAGATGCATAGGGGATTGGACGGATACACATGAATCTGTGAAGGTCGACAGGCAGGCATATGCTCGCTTGGGAGTGATGACAAGGTGACATTGTTGTATCTGAAAGGTGGCTGTTCTTGCTGTACACTGGTCATGCTGTGCACTGGTCTTTGTCGACGACGTGGCCAGATGTGATGCAGGCCTCCTCGCTCTCCAGTTTCTGGCAATGCCCCCTATACCAGAAAAGTTTGATACAGATTGCGCTCTATGACCCGGACTTGCTTGCGTTCCTACAACCCCACCAATTTGCAGTCGGAATGCCATGCGGAACCGAAGCGGTTATACACATACTCCGCGCAACATGCAACAAACTGAGACAAAAGAACCTCGTGGTGATCAGCATTGATGCCCAAAACGCGTTCAACTCAATAGAACGCCAATGTATTCTATCCGAGGTCACACAACATTGCCCGGGTATTGCGCGCTTTATTCATCAATGCTACGGTACAACAATACCGCTTCGATTTGGCGAGTTTGTCGTCAACAGCGTAACAGGCACCAAACAGGGTGACCCGCTCAGTCTACTTTTGTTCTCGCTCAGGCTTCACCCATTAATCCTGGACATCCTGTCGAGGTTCAGCACTATTTTAAACTTGCTCTTTACGGATGACGGCACCCTACTTGTCCCAAGATTAGAAGCCACAGCTGTGATGATTGTGATGAATTACATCGTACAGAAAGGCGAGAAAATTGGATTCGTAATCAACCTTGAGAAAAAAACCCCTGGTGGTGGGCAAAGCCAAAACTTCCTTCTTTTAAAGCTACCGTTTCATCTGCAGCGGCATTCCAGTTCTCGGGTCTACGCTCGGTCATACCGATGCTTCGACGGTAATGATGAAAGAAAGAATCAAGAAACAAGAACGGTTGGTGAACGCATTAGCCTTCTTAAACGATCCATACATAACGTAATTTTTTCTACGGTTCTGCGCCGGAACGTGCAAAATGATCTACACAGTGCAAGCGACACCGCCGCTGTAGTATAGCTCGGCCAGATCAACCCACTAGCAGCTCGCACCGATCGGTTATACCACAGCCGCATTTCACCCGTGATATTGTCAAACGCTTTGACAAGGAACAGCGAAGTACGTTCCAAACACTGCATAGAAAACTTTCGCCGCCCGCCTGGGAGCAGGCCTGTCTCCAGTTGGGCAAAGGCGGACTGGGACTGACTAAACTCGAATATATTTACCAAGCAGCCTACACTTCGTTTTTTTTTGCTTCTTGGTCCTTTATAAAAAGTGCTGTGCACAGCGCTCTCATGTGTTTCCAGGTGGTATTCTCTTACTAAATCGATCTAGCTCAAATAGCAGGCTCCGTGCAAAACACGTATAATCTTCCCACTGAGTTCCCTTTAGACCACCTTACGGCGATTGCGCAACAAAACTGTGGAGCAAACCCCAGCGATGGGATCGTGTCTCAAGGCGTTCGAATACATGCCCTCTAGACGAGGTGAACTCAGTGATGAGCCCTCCGAACACGGATAGTGCGGGTGTAAGACCGCCCGTGGTACGGGATATACCTACGGAGGTTGAGGGGTGAACGGGCCTGATCCAGGAATCCGGCGAAAAGTGACGGAATGGTCAAGGAGGAAGATTACCGTAGAGCGGTATAAGCCCTAGGCAAAAGGGGAGAAAGAAGGGAAATGGAGGAGGAAAAGGGAGGAATCCCGCGGCGGGACGTGCGGAAAGCGGCAACAGACCCGGCGCCGGGAGACGACGATGTGTATTAAGCCCACGCGGCACAACTCTATACAGAAACGGAAACGCTACCAATTGTGGTGAAAGCAGTACAACTGCACAAATAAGAAACAAGAACAGTCCGAAGACACGGAATAAAACAGCCCGAGGGCAAGGCCACAATGGTCAGTATTGCCTGAATAATCCCGAGGGATGAAGCTGTGTCGTACCGTACGCGGTGTTTCTCCGGAGGGAGTTGTACACTTCGCGATGGCGAAACAGTTCAGAGCCGAACTCGGTTACCCTTTACTGAGGGGCGGAGGTGGCCGCGAGGTCACCTCCTTATATCGTAACCGATTACTTAGTTAAACTAAATTAAATAAATAAAGTGCACGCTTGTGCAGATCCACACACGTGGAAGGTGTGCAACCCGCGGCAGCGGCCAGTAAATTATTCGACAATCATAACAAAACATATGTGAACACACCCATTCCTATACACGCGTACACGCGACCAATACTCATCCGCGCCACGTCATGGCCGAACCCTCAGGGTGCCATACCTCAATGTGGCCAGAAGGTATCCCATCAGTGGGCCAATATTCATACCTTCCGAGTACCCGGAACCATCCTTACCAGGGGTTTATGAAAACAATCTCCGTGTATCGGGCAAGCACGTTTTGCTCTACATATCCCCCTCCTTAGCGCAGGAAACATCCGGTTTGCAAGCGGAGACTCATCAGCGAGCTCGCATATAAGCGTGGTCCACCATGGACATATCCGAGATTCCGGTTCCTCGTCACAACGAGACACACGTGCAAACGCACTCAGCTTCTCTGCACTCAGACGATTCAGTACGTGAAGTTTCTTCTGCGATCGACGATTCGATGAACCCTCACCAGGGCGACGAGCAGCCTTCCCAAACCGGGTTCCGAACGTTTCGGGTCCCGCAACTCCTGCGACAGGGTATCTCGGCGGTTTCGCCTCCGCTCCTCTGCCTCAGAGTCAACATCACACGTCTACACCGAATCCGGTCGACGTCGCGGCGTGGAATTCCGCTCAGGCGGTGCCCTTGCTGTAGAGCCACGCTTTATGCGGTATTTGCTCGCTTTTGGTGTGAAATCACTGCCCTTGCAGTGGAGTGGAGGTCGAGGACTCTGGTGAGGTTGGCACAGCATTGCTGGATGGCTACACACGTGTATGGACGGTTGGCACCCAACTTTGGGATATTCTAGATATTTATTATTTATTTTAGTTAGCCCTGTTGCACACTTGACAGTGGCACTCTACACTACTTAGTAGGTTGAGCTGCACCCATTGTCGGGGAAGTAAACCGAACAACCGAGTGTTCGGCTCTGATGTTTCACCCTTGGTGACCGATATCCTCCTCCCGGAGAGTCGACACCTTGTGCAGGGTTCATCATCCGCCTCGCGGCATCATTAACACCACTACCGCTTTCGCGTGTGTACTTTGTGTGTGTTTTCTTTATTTCTGTCCCTGTTATACAGGTAGCACCCCTTGGTGTACCGGTGCATACCGTTCGTGGCTCGACACACTCGCGTGGGTTACTACCGCCCTCGCGTGTCATCGCCACACTCGTGGGTACCGTGTGCTACACACGTGACGCTACTGCCGACTTGTGTCGTGTGTTCTCTACCGCTGGACGCTTCTTCTTCGCCGCTTCGCTCCCTCCATTACTTGGGAAGGGTCGACCCCGGTCTTACACCCGGCATTGCCGTGTCGTACCTGTGGGGGCGCTCTACTGCTGTGCTCGTCTCTTGAGAGAGGGTCTGAACCGCCTTTGCGTGTCTTTCCCCATCGCTGGGTTTTGCACAACAATTCGTCTCCCGACTTAGAAGTCGCGTTGATCCAGCAAGTTGGTTTTCTGATCAATTTCCGGTTTGCCGGTTCGGTTCTGGTCGCGGAGATACACTACACAGTTTGTACTGGAAGGCTTTGCCGACAGACGTCGTGTTGGTACTGCTTTCCTCATTTTTGGGTTGTTGTTTGGACACGGTTTACTACCGGTGGCACTACCTATTTCCGTAATGTGTGATTCCCGTCGGTACGGTTGTTGTCACCCCGTTTGGGTTGTCTACCGTTCCCAGCAATCTGGTCGAATCAGCCCTAATTCCGTATACGGCTGTTCCCGTTGGTACGGTTGGTTCGTCCGATTTGTCGGTTATCGTCACTCGTGTGAGGACGCTACACTCATTCGAGGTTAATTTGTTGTTTTGCTTTCCTGTTCCCAGTTTTCTGGTGGTATCTCGTCGTGGACGATGGCGTCGGGCAAGCGCTCGAGCCCTACGAAGTCTCGCTCCGTTGGCTCTGGCTTGCCCCCGCGTCTGCGGTCTGTTCCTGAACCCCTACAGGGTGATGGAAAGAAACCTGGAAACCGGAAACAGCCTGACAAGTCGTCTGACGCCCCAGTGGCTGGGCCCTCATCTGCTCCTTGGGAGGGTCTTATACTCGCTGTCGCGGCGAAGGATGCGCTCGTAAACGAGTTGGAGACTCAAGTTCGTGTGCTTGAGGCTCAGACTGCTGTCATGAGGAGTTCTCATGAAGCACTCGTTTCCGAGGTCGACACACTTTGTTTGAAGGTTGACGCAGCCCTCAACGGAGGTGTATCAGATGATCTACGTATTTTACGGAAGGATGTTAATGCGCTCTTGGAGGTTCTTCAAGGATATCCCAGTTTCACCGAGGAGGTTGATACGAAGTTCATTCGGATCCTTGGCCGTCTTGAGACGTTAGAGGCCACCATCCGTGAGGATGACGGCCCTGCTGCCCCTTCTGCGGGAGTGTCTCGTGGTACACGTGACCGGAAGTCCGGGAAGAGTCGCTCTAAGAAGAGGAATGTTGACGAGTATGACTCGGATTTGTCACAGTCTTCTGGTATTTCAAACCGCTCGGCGCGTTCCTTATCATCGAGCTCGTCAAGTGACGGTGAACCTCGCCCTTGTTCTACGCGTTCGCGGAGTTCTACGTCCACCTATAGTGTTGTTGGTACCCGGAAACGGTGGCGAAAGCATTCAGGTTTGAGGGAACTAGAGCCGACGAATCCCTTGTTCAAAAGGTTGTTATCTTACCGGTATTACCGTTTGGAAGATTCAAGTCTGAATCGGACGCCCCGGGGCACGGGCAAGGTGAAGGACTGCATCAAACGCATGTCCTTTTCCTTTCGCAACCAGTTGTTCACTGGGGAGGATCCCATTCTAATGCTTGACTTTCTTTCACGCTTTGTAGCGGAAGCTGACATCCTCGGCATGAGTGAGGGGCAAGCTTATGTTGCCTTACCGTATTTTCTACGTGGACTCGCTGAAGATCAGTATAACTCTGTAAGAGGTTCATCTCGCGCCTCTGAAGGAGGGGTCACCTGCTGGCCCGAAGCAGTGCAGTATTTGTTGCGCTCGTATGCGACAAATACCTCTATCGAGGAAGCAATCACCGCGTTTCGGGAGACAAAACAACGCCCGAAGGAGTCGGAAACCGAGTACTCGGTACGCCTGAATAAGGCATTCCACCGTTGTGGAAATGTTTACTCGTCAAACGAGCGCTGTACGCTGTTTATCAACGGATTGAATCCGGCTATTCGTACTCTGGTTGCCCAGCGACGGGAAGACCGGAAGAAGACTACCTACCTGGAGTTAGTGCAGTACGCGAAGGCGGAGGGAGACGCCTTGCGCGCGCGCACCGGATACCGGGTCTCAACCAAAGCTTTGCACCTCGAAGGAGGGTCGTCATCAGCTTCACTGCTACCGCAGGACTTTTCTGGCCACGATGTGGATAACTTACATCTCGCACAGGTGGACCTGGATTCTATCCTGACTACGGAGTTGCCTTACACATCGGAAGCCTCTTCGAAGACGGAAGATGCACTGCTTTACGCAGACCGTCCACGCGTTCGCGGTCCTCAAGTACCCTATTCAGGGAGTCGTTACCAGCGACCTGGTTGGGTAGACCCGCGAACGGTGAAGTTCCAAGACCCACGGAGCTCCGGAAGACCACCCCTGATCTGTTTCACGTGTTACAACCACGGTCATGCAGCTCCGAACTGTAACCTCTCGATGAGGGAAATGCCCACGGTTGTGGCGAATTTTGAAGCGCTGACCCCCGCCGAACAGGCGTCAGTGCCGGTAACCGCATATCTGGATGCCAAGGCTGAGTACCCCCCGTAAGGTTTCTGCTGTAGAATTGGTTGCGTTACTGCACTCTGGTTCGACCCAGGTCAATGTTTCACTGGCTCAAGCCGAGGAGGCAACCGCTGCTGCGGGTAGTTCTGTCGCTGTTCCACAGGAATCTGTGAAGAGGCCTGCTGCGCAGGACGCCGTTCCCATTAGAACGGATGGAACTCAGTTAAACTGAGTGCGGGAGTCTCCAATGGAGAGGCGCCCGAGTCGAGGTTTACGGCGCCCGAGGCGTCACCGCCTCGCTCCCAGGTCAAAATCCTTCCGAAGAAACAGACCGTCTTAGACGTGGACTCTACCACCATCGGTGTGTTACGTCGCCCATGGATACGGTTCAGGAACAACCGGATCCCGGATCGAGTCATGGTGCTGGCCAACGAAACTACAAGATGTTTGCTGACCTTGGCCTATCCACCCAGTATATGGTGCGTCATCTCTCTGTCTTGGATACAGGTGCTGGCCCCAACTTCATTGTTGAGTCGTTACTACCGCCGGAAGTCCGTTGTCGAATCCGCTATGGACCCGCCATGGACGTGGCAGATGCTAACAATAACCCGTTACAAACGGCTGGAATGGTTTCACTGATTGTCAGGATTGGTAACTGCATCGAGCAGGTAGAATTCATCGTCTGCAAGACACTCGCTGCCCCTGTCATTCTAGGGTGTGACTTCTGCGACAGATATGTCGAACCCATACGACCGCGTGCGCGTGAAGTGGAAATGGGAGATGGTTGGGTTGTACCGATTGTTCGTCGCTCATTACGCCGAGCGTCAGCTAAGCTGGTACCACTACCCGCTCCTCTACAGGATTCCTCACCTCTGAAGGAGTCGCCGAAGCTCCGCGTAGCGCGTGCAATTTCTATTCCGCCAGAATCCCAGGTTTGGGTTGATGTTACTGCCGCAACGCGTGGTTTACGGGTTGTTCAACCATTGAACTCGTTATACGAGAAGTATCAGGTCGCGTTGGCGAACGGGGTTGTTCAAATCAACAGCGAACACCCCTTTCGGGTTCTGTTAGACAACTTTGGCAAGAAACCCCAGTATCTGGTGAAGAACCAAGTAATTGGAACTGTACTACCGCACCCTACGGCGCTTATCCCTACAAAGGTGACTGCCGCCGAGATGCTCGGGATTGCTGAAGAACGCACTGGTGTGCTTCACCTTAAGGAGGGGGAGGGAGATTCGTCGCACTCATCTGCGTCGGACCCGTCTCAGACGGTTGAACAACAGAATGACTCGGAAGTTAGGACCGTCCCTACGAGTTATGACAAGATTGACCCTATCAAGGAGTTAGAAGAACTGAATCTCGGTCATGTACCGGTTTCACACCGTGAGAAGTTGCGCAACATGTTGCGAGAGTTTACACCAATGTAGGATGGTTCCCTCGGAGAGGTTTCAACTACGGAACACCGGATTGACCTCCTGCCGGAGACCAAGCCGATTGCTCAGCACCCTTACAGGGCAGGCCCGAAAGCACGGGAAGAGGAAGAGTTTCAGATCAACAAAATGCTCCGCGCTGGCGTGATAGAAGCGGCTCAGTCGCCGTGGGCACCTCCAGTTGTACTGGCTCCGAAACCCGATGGGTCCTGGCGCTTTTGTATCGACTATCGTCGCTTGAACGATGTCACCGTCAAAGACGTGTACCCCATACCTCGTATGGACGAGTATATCGACTCGCTTGGCGATGCTACTGTGTTCTCCACTTTGGATGCAAACTGGGGTTACTGGCAAGTACCAGTTAGACCGGAAGACCGTGACAACACCGCGTTTACCTGTCATTCAGGACTATACCGCTTTAAGCGTATGCCGTTCGGGTTAACGAACGCCCCCGCTACGTTTCAGCGTGCTCTGGACATTTTGTTAGCTCGCTTCAAATGGCAGAGTTGCTTGGTATACTTCGATGACATCATCGTGTTTTCCAACAGTTTTGACGATCACCTCGAACATGTTCGGGAGATAATGACCGCTTTGCGGGATGCAGGAATTACTCTCAAATTGAGGAAGTGTGAGTTTTTCACTGACTCAGTGAAGTATCTGGGCCATGTCATACGTCCAGGACGGTTACTGATCGAGGAAGCTCGCGTGAAGTCCCTCAAAGAGGCGAAGCACCCCACTACACAGACAGAGTTATGCTCCTTCCTGGGGCTATGCAACGTTTATAGACGGTTCATTTCTCGCTTCGCGAAGATCGCGGGACCGCTCAACGAACTCCTGAAGAAGGGACAACCGCCCAAATTGGGACCACTTACCCCCACGCAAGTGGAGGCTTTCAACTCTCTTAAAGAGGCTGTTACTACGGCACCCGTGTTAGCGTTACCGAAGAATGGGTTGCCGTACACCGTGGATACGGATTCGAGCGATTACCAAATTGGCTGCGCTCTCTTTCAGACTACACCCGAAGGGGAACGCAAACCAATTGGCTATTGGTCTCGTACACTCAACGTGCACGAGCGCAATTACTCGGTATCCGAGAAGGAGTGTCTCGCCATGGTATGGGCTTTGCAGACTCTACGACCATATCTTATGGGTGTGCACTTTACCGTCAATACGGATCATTCCGCCTTGCGTTGGTTAATGTCAGTCACGGAGCCTTCCGGACGCTTAATGCGTTGGCGTCTTCGGCTTGCCGAGTTTGACTACGAGGTCACCTATAAGAAGGGTTGTTTAAACGCGCAAGCGGATGCTCTTTCACGTCTAGGAACGGAAGGTGAAGCTTTACCCGTCGATTACGAGGATGAAGATATCCCCTGTTTCCTCATGGAGGAGGGTGATGAAGACTACGACATCGTGTCGGACGACATCTGTGATGATTTGCTCGTCGCAGACGGTGAAGACCCGGAATCCGGTACATTCGTCCCCGTTACTCCAGAAGAGCTGGTGCGGGAACAGCAATCTGACCCGTTCTGTACGAGGATACGCGCCCAAATTAATGGTGGTGCTAACATCCCGTTCGGGGAAAACACACAAGGTTACCTCGTCAGAGTGGTTCGTGCTACCCCACAGATTGTGGTTCCTCACTCCTTACAAACAAGGGTACTGCATCTCTCGCATCACTCGCGGATGGCTTCCCATCCGGGTGCTAAGCGGTTATACACGACACTGCGTCGGGATTTCTACTGGCCCGCGTTAGCGTTGGACTGCTACACCACCGTGAAGGCGTGTACACATTGTGCTCGCGAGCGAGTTAAACAGCGTCGCCATGCGAAGAAACTAACACTTTTCCCCGCAAGGGCGCCGTTGGAGTTTATTGCCATCGATATACTCGGTGAGTTCTTGCGTACTTCCCGAGGAAATCGGTTCTTACTCGTTATTACGGATAGATTCAGTAAGCTAGTCCGGACAGTTCCGTTGAAGTCGATTACAGCACGCAGTGTTGCGGAGGCATTCGTTCGCCATTGGGTTATGGTCTACGGTCCCCCAGTCAACCTTCTCTCGGATAATGGTCGGCAGTTTACTGCACGTTTCTTCCAGGATGTCTGTCGGATACTCGACGTGAAGAATCTCTTCACGACGACGTATCATCCCCAATGCAATGGGCAAGTCGAACGGTTTAACCGGACAATGCTCTCCGCGTTGCGGGCTTATACTGTTGAACACCCGAAAACTTGGGATCTCTACACGGATACCGTGACGTATGCGTATAATACGCAAGTTCACAGAGTAACTGGTTTATCGCCCTTTGAGCTGGTGCTCTCACGGACACCACCGCCAGTTGCGATCGAACCATCAGCAAAGCTGGATACGTCACCGTCAATACGGGATCACTACTTGCAATGGAAGCAGTGGTTATCCGCAATGGTACCTGTCGCCAGGTCGTCAATGGCGAAAGCACAACACGCTTACAAGCGGAACTTTGATGCCCGGGTACGGAGACCACTACCGCCACTGAAAGTGGGAAACCTCGCCTTTGTCAGGAAAGAGTACTACAACCCTGAAAAGGAGCGGCGCCACAAGCTTTCACCTATCGCTGTTGGTCCATACCGCGTTATTAGCGTGAATACGGACACAGTCGTACTGGAAGTTGGCGACGCTCATGAGCGTTTCTCCCGCGATCGTGTTGTGCAGGGCCCAACCGTGCACACGGAAGTAGTTTCGGATTCACAGCAGGAAGCTGGACAGACACAGAACCGAGAATTCTCGTCGCAGAACACTACACCTACTGTGGGGCTTCGCAACCCTGCAAGGGGTCTCGCAGAGGTACCGATTATATCGTCCCAAGCCGAGATATCGGAACATACACCGCTGGTGAAATCGCGTTTCACAGCGTCTATTACACCGTCAACAGACGTGATGACTGCTCCCCGTAACGCTCCACCTAAGGAGGGGGAGGAGAATTCACACGTCGTCGCGGAGAGTGAGTCACCGGTGTCGCTACCGTCGCAGCACCGTGATTCACGGGAATATAATGAAGAGGAGGCGGAGTCGCCTCAGGACACCGTCGAAGACGTAGTTGCTACGGACATCACTGTCAGTGGGAAGGATCACCCGCTGTCGCGTGTTCAGGCCGCGAAGGACGCGCTGCAGTCGGCCGCTGTCGCGCAGAACTCCGCGGAGGATGCGCAACCTTCTGCGAAGGATCGCGACCTTTCTGAAGGATACCGCACGCAACGAACGGACTCGAGGTTGTCCCAGGATACTGGTATCGCTCACCCGCTGGGGGAATTGTGGCCAGAACACGCGCCCATCGCCTCGTCGGCGCAGGACGCGGAGCATGCTCTCGTTCGCGACGTCACCACGGCAAGGCCGGAAGTTGATCCAGAACACTCAACTTCTCGGCAGAGTGAGGCTACAGCGAAGCTGGATACTGTATCACGCAGTATTCCGGACGCGCAGTCGCCGCAAACCGTCGCTGACGACCGCCATATACCGCCTTCGCGGGCGCGCGCTAAGGAAGTCACGGCAGATCCCGGTACCTTAGACACTGCAGAGCAGGAAGAAGAGAAGACGCTCGCTGAAGCGAAGATCACACACCCCGGTTCGGGTAATGGTAGTGTACCGTTGCACCCAGCCGTGGGGAAGTCGCAAGTCGCACGTCATGACGTTTCGCTAAGTCATGACGGCGCACCGCTCGTTGGAGATACGGATTACAGCCCTGATTTAGGGAAAACGCACACTGCAGCTGCAGGAGCGCTTGCGCACCACAAATCTTGGGGCGCGCAGCGCGCCCCACACAATGGGCCAGTCACAGCTCGTGGCAGTGCCACCACCGCGAACCGTCGCGTGACGTCACGTGAACCGGCACGTGCCGTGGTGAACAATCCGCCTCCGCGTCCGCCTTCACCGTCAAGACGGGAACTACCGCGTGAACTAGCCGTTCGCGGACCCGCCGAAGCGGCGAAGCTGCTTGAAGAAGCCCGGAAACGGGAAACGAACACTCAGCAGAGGGCAAATCTACCGCCGAAGGCGTCAGGAGAAACTCACAGCATCGTTGGTGACGAAGTTACGGCACCGCCGCAGCGCGCTGACGACCCTTCGCAGGAAGAGCTCGAGCGGGGCGTATACTCGAAAGAGTTCGTCGTAGACCACATCATGGGACACAGTTGGAACCCGAAGGGGTATTTTCAGTACCAGGTACGCTGGTATGGCTATCCGCCGTCGCGGGATTCGGACGAACCCGTGGAGCACTTAACCCGATCGAAGATCGTGCAGTACCATCGTCGAACTAACACGGCGTTGCCGGCTAACCTACATCAAGCGATGGTCGGATAACACACGTCGTTGGAGACGGAGGCTTATCGCGTACCGCGCACGAACGGTTCTACGAACGACAACACTCAATCGAGGAACACTGCGACAACCTCCAGAGGAGTACTGTACCGCTACTCGCGTGGTGAGGAGACACTCTAGGAAGAGGAGAGTTGAGTTCAAGATCAGTTATGCCCTCAGGATGAGGAGAAGTTTAGTTGCACTCTGAAGAGGATGAAGTACACTCGGAAGAAGAATGAAGACTCTATGGAGAGGAATTGTCATTCAGATGCGAAGTTATGAAGAAGGAGTTTCACATGTGACTCTCACCCATGTGGGGTCACTTGGTTGCTCGCATTTTGCGGTTGGAATCCGACTCATGTCGTGTCTAATCGCTATTCAATCGTTTTCGATGTTGTTTACCTGTTAGGTTTTTTGTCCAGCTTGCTGGTTCGCTGCTACCATAGTGGACCGCAATCACGGTTTTTCCCTAGCAGAAGGGTGTACAATTTCCGTGTACATCATGTGTATCTACCGGTTTGATCACCGTTTGCCATTTTCGAGGAGCACCGCTCGTTCGTTTGGCTTTCACGTTGAACAGGGTTCGTTCTCGTCAGTGACGGTCTTTGCACGTTTCACGGTTCTCACTGCACGCCACATGCGACCGAGGTTCGAAACCGTCACGCATATTGCGGAAGAACCCCGATCTTCATCGGTTATCGTCACCTTTGTAAGGGTTCGTCACTCTCGTGGTCGAGGATAGTTTCTGGTTAACCGATATCTCTGGAGCTTCGTTTGCGCCCGCACTGCGGCCTATCATTCCGTTTGCACGGGTTTTCGAAAGCTTATCGAGACGTTCTCGTGAGTTCTGCACGGTACGGGACCGGAAGATACACTTCTTGTTGAAGGATCATTGTTGTTTTTCGACCCATTTTTATGGTGTCATTTGTTGTCTCAGCCTTGCTGGTGTGTTTGCTTTTGGGTTTCACGAACCCTCTGTGAGGTCTAGTGACTGCCCTCGGTAGAGGTTGAACCTTGATTAAGGTCTAGTACACTGTCATCCGGTTGAAAGTTTTCACGGATTACCGGTTTAATTGCTGCTGTCGACGACTTTCGACCACGTCTACTACTGTTCACTCCGTTGTGGAGGCCGTCTTTCACGCTTCTGTGGTCTCTGGTACAGCCGCACAAGGCGTTGGTATCGATTACCAGTCGTTTCTGGTCCTTTTCGCGGTTCTCCGATGTCGGGTGTATCACCTCTACAGTACCTTGCGAGGGTCATCTGCAAAAAACCCGTAACTCGGTGAATACTCGCTCGTTTCTTTAACTGTTTTGTACCAGTAGTCACTGAATGTATACAAACACTTTGGCGGAAACCGAACGCAATTATCTCGAAGAACTTTGGAGCTACGGCACCGTTTCGGTTCAACAATCTATTTTTAGACCGCATTTTTGTCAACTGAAATGGGTCGGGCTTTCCCACTTAGTGGTGTTCAATCCCAAAGGTTTTGATGTCAAATAAAAGCTCTGATTCTCAGAAGTTCTCCGATGTATCGGGTTTGTTCAGAGCATAGCTGGTTCAAAAGTTATGGCGACTACAAATTTTCGGGTATGTCAAATTCCCAATTTCTTTGTGTGAAGTTTCCGAAACGTCGTCGGCAGCGTTGATTCGACATTGTCGTAACTTCTGAACCCATCTAGAGAGTACGTGCCGCATGATTGCGTGATGTGAGCGACCGTATAACGGGACGGTGGACCTCGGAGAGGAAGGAATTGGGCAGGAAAAGGTCGCTACTGTACTGGGTGACCTCGGATCGCGCTTGTCGATTCCACAGTGTGGCAACCGCCCCTGAAAGGGAAAATAGGCGCCTCAGAGAGGTATAGCACCGGAACCCCGGGACAGTGAACGAAGTTCAGGAGGACCGCTCCCGTTCGGGTGTGTCGAGCGTTGCTGCAGCACTGCTTGGCAGGAAGTCCGCTCGCCGTACTGCGGGCAAGGGCACCATCAAGGACGTTGGTTGCGCACCCACTAGAGAAGCCCAGACGCATATCGCGCTGGCTCCAGGACCGTTATTGGGCGTGAATAAAACGCAGTGAACCCCAATCTGGGCGTGCTGCAACCATTTTCACGACGATGTCGGGAACGTTATGGCATGTCGATAGACGGTGATCGCAACTTCATAGGAGGTACAGGACGACGCATATAGACCCGGAAACCGGTAAGATGGCGCAAATTCATCACGATCGCTCGCAGATACCGCTCTTGCGGGTGGATGCACAACGTTGTTGGTTTGTCCGGTGCTTCAACCGTCATGAAGACGTAGTGTTCGCACCTCAGGAGGGGGATATGTAGAGCCCCGCTTTATGCGGTATTTGCTCGCTTTTGGTGTGAAATCACTGCCCCTGCAGTGGAGTGGAGGTCGAGGACTCTGGTGAGGTTGGCACAGCATTGCTGGATGGCTACACACGTGTATGGACGGTTGGCACCCAACTTTGGGATATTCTAGATATTTATTATTTATTTTAGTTAGCCCTGTTGCACACTTGACAGTGGCACTCTACACTACTTAGTAGGTTGAGCTGCACCCATTGTCGGGGAAGTAAACCGAACAACCGAGTGTTCGGCTCTGATGTTTCACCCTTGGTGACCGATATCCTCCTCCCGGAGAGTCGACACCTTGTGCAGGGTTCATCATCCGCCTCGCGGCATCATTAACACCACTACCGCTTTCGCGTGTGTACTTTGTGTGTGTTTTCTTTATTTCTGTCCCTGTTATACAGGTAGCACCCCTTGGTGTACCGGTGCATACCGTTCGTGGCTCGACACACTCGCGTGGGTTACTACCGCCCTCGCGTGTCATCGCCACACTCGTGGGTACCGTGTGCTACACACGTGACGCTACTGCCGACTTGTGTCGTGTGTTCTCTACCGCTGGACGCTTCTTCTTCGCCGCTTCGCTCCCTCCATTACTTGGGAAGGGTCGACCCCGGTCTTACACCCGGCATTGCCGTGTCGTACCTGTGGGGGCGCTCTACTGCTGTGCTCGTCTCTTGAGAGAGGGTCTGAACCGCCTTTGCGTGTCTTTCCCCATCGCTGGGTTTTGCACAACACTTGCTGGCGACTCCAGCTGGCTGGATAGCGCGTGAATCGCTCCTTGTTCAAGATCCGACTACGGGAGGAAGCTTGGCCTATTCCAGAGCGCCCTGGTTTCACCCGACAGCGGTTCGCAACAGTGCGTTGATGGATTCATACACCGAGAACGGTATGCTGCCTGGCGGCCTGCACCGAGATATGGTGGATTCCTGGGATTGCAGACACTGCGTGGCGGTTGCACCTCACGTGTTGTCACGAAAACGGCGCGGCCGTGGATACGAAACGCTGGATGAAGCGCGCGCGGCTATGGCGCGATTGGCGTACTTTCAGAAGGACCGAGCCTCGTTCCCCGAGAGGATCCCCGAGTCATACGGGTTCGACCTTTCCCGGTTCCGAACTTACGGAGAGATCAAGTATGGCGCGAACCTCGCGGACTTCCAAGCGGCGGGAAGCTTCCCGGAGTCGATGCCAGCGGACATTCTCCTGTTCAACAGGCCTATCCTGCGAGCGGAGTTCCGATATCTACATCGCCCTTCGGGAGAGGGAAGCTTCTTCGACCGATTGCGAAACGAACGCAAGTGGCGATCCCGGTTCGGGTATCTGATTCCACACCAGAACATGGAGGTTGAACGTTTGCGTCCGGATGCACTAGCGGGTCGATTCGCTCCACTCGCATCGTGGTGGGCTCACTATGAGGTACCACGCGGGTGTTTCCCGGAATTGCCTCCGCGCATCTCCTATGTGGGGTCACGCATGATTGCGAATCCGCACTCGGAGTACTGGATGCTCTTCATCGCCGAATGGGCCGCTCGCGTTGCCGCGTTTATGCTATGGGAAGCATACGACCAGAACCGTGTTTGGCATTTGCCTCCGAGGTTACGGAATGTGATTAGATCACTGGACTTATACACCGCGCTCGGTTCGGACGACAACGTCAGCGAGGTCATCAGCCTTATCGATCTCATCGATTCCATTGATTGGAGTACCGTTCCGGCGGAAAACGTCCCCAGGGGCACTCGTTCGCACTACGACCGTTCGCCAGGGCGAAGACATCCGGGTGCTGGTGACTTCGTGTACTTCGATCCGTGGGAGGGAGTTACCGTCCCGAAGGAGCGGGCTCTCGTCCTACGCAGACTTCCTCGAGTGGTTCCGAGCGATCACCCTATTGGGTTTATGTTTTTCGACAACTATTACTCCGTAGCAGAGGAGGACGATCCAATGGTGGATGACACTGTGGAAGACCCGGCAACGGGAGGCCTGTCGGCGGCTTCCGCAGGAGTTCCGGTTGTCGGAGGGGCGGCTGCGCCAGTTGCTCCTATCGGTTGGGGCGTGGGCCCTTCGCAGGGGAATATTGACCCTCGCGTGATAGCGATGCGCAACCAACTCCTCGGACTTGGGGTGCCGGTTCCACCGGATATGTACGACCTCGGCCAGCTGTTGGTATTGGGAGCGCAGGCCTTCACGAGTCAGCCTCCCCAAGCGGGGCCGTCCAACCCTGGAGGTGCCGGTCCTTCGACAGGATGGCAGTGATCCCAACGGTGGGTTCCCTCCATGATGGGCTGTGGTAGGCTCTGCGACCAACGCACTCCGCAATAGCTAGCGGTACAACTTCTCCTTAGAATAAAATCGACTTCGATGTCACTTCCTTCATAACCGGTTTACGTTTCAACGCTTCTTCGCGTATCGTCATTCCAAGACGATCGTCCAGACTGCGTGTAGCTTCACGACATGTTCACATGGACCGTTAGATGGTAGTTCGCTTCTTTCCGATAAGTCGGCGTCCGTTAGACGGAAATCATCTTTTCTTCTTCATCCCTTCGATACTTCCTTCCTTGGGAACAAACCAAACTTCTTGGTAGTACCATCAATGATTCTCCCACAAGTGGGTCCGTCAATTGCCCTTACGACCAGGCGGCACTTTCACCCTACTTGGGCCTGATCCAAATCTGGAGGCAGCGCTAGCCGCTTACGCCGGTAGTAGGCGAGAACCTTCGATCGAGGTAGATGTTCGATCGGCTCGAAAGTATCCTCCTCAGGGGAGTATCCGTACCAACGGACTTGGTATTCAGTCTCCCCATCGGGGTTCACGACGTGACTCACGATGCGTTCGATAATGAATTCCTGTGGGAAGACTTCCCGTTCGCGGGCCTCCATGGTGTATGGGCCACTCTTGCTGACGCAGTATCACCTAGAGAGGTTGTGCAATTGCGCTAGCGTCCCTCAGGTGAGGCTTTCCAAGTGTTGGAGATGTGCTTACTTCCGCGTTCCTCGCCAAATCCCGCTGCTGCGGCCGTACTGTAACTCGCATCCTACGCGTCCTGTCCTCGAGCTAGAGGGATAGTTGCAAAGCTCTCGAACAGACGAGTACAACGGTATCACGTTATTCGATGATCGTCGAGAGACCGACAAACGGTGGTACTTCCGATTGACGAACTTCCCGGCCTTCACGGGGATAACCGTTTCGGTGACGGAGGTATGTACAACACTCCCTGGGCAGGGCGGCGGTTCACCCGGTCCACGGGGCATGTGCCATGAGCTCTGATTGGCTCCGCGCCACAGATTGGCGACTACGACAACCGTGCGCGTGCCGTGCTCGGCCATCCGTTCGTGAAAGGTCGCCGACCGCTCATTAGGGCATTCCACGTTGTAACGTGCCACCGCGTTGCACGCGCCTGGTTCTGTCAGGCCCCGTGTCACGGAGATTGCACACGTGCAGCGGCGATGGAGCGCCAGGGCTCCATTCCACACCCAAGGTGGTGCACACTGTAGAGTGACGGCTTCCAAGAAAGCGTTCAAAATCCCACAAGGGAATCTACAATGAATGGTCACATTTGGCACAACTCGTTCACGAGATCCCCCAGTTCAGAGTCGCAGCGCTATTCTTCCGCGTGTTGCGGCTGGTCCGGATCGGCGGAAACGGTTTTCAGAGTTTGACTGTCTTTTTCAACGCGGTTACGCGACTTCGGGCGGTTAGCGATCCCAGGCCGGGCAGCTGCTTCTGCGGCGACGCTCCGCCTCTCGCGGGGAGTACGGGTATCTTCCGTGATATCGTCGGACGATACGGCGAAGTTTCCGCGGTTGGGGCTCGTCGAGGCGGCCGTGCCACTAGATTCTCCTACGGGAGCGACTGGATTGTCAGTGTGGGTCACATTTCCCGTGGTTTGGGAGCCGGGCGACACCGGAGCGTCAGTGCCAGTTTCAGCAACTGCAGTGTCCTCCCCCTTCTTAGGTGGCGCCACGGGCTCCATCAGGAGGTGGGGTGGGGGGTTGACTCTTGTAAATACTCGTGCAGAGTCGTTGGAATTCGTCCAAGTAGTAGGAGGTTCAGTTCTGTGGTCAGAAGTACCTACTGTAGGTAGATCTCTTAATCCTCGATCCGGGTGCGGAAGAATCGCGGGACGCGATGGCGTAGCATCCCTTGACGGAACTTCTTCCTGTAGAGGATCCCCTGATTGGGTATTGGTTGTAGATTGGCCGGAAGGCGGAGTAGGTGCCAGTACGACGCGATCACGCGATACACGCTCGTGTTGCCCATCAATGTCGATCACGACGGTATCTGGAGTGACAGAAATAACGTGATACGGCCCGTCGGCGATCGGAGACAGGTTATGTAGTTGTTCCTTCTCAGGATTATAATAATCCTTTCGTAGGAAGACGTAGTCATTAGCTTTCACCATTGATGGTTTGCCGCGTAATCGGCTATCGAAATTTCGCTTGTACGCGAGTTGAGCCTTCTCCATGGCCTTCCGGGCTACCGGTACCATCTTCTTCAACCAGTTTTTCCAGGTTTCCCTGTACAAACCCGTCGACGGGAAAGACGATAGCGTCGCTTGAGCTTCAATTGCCACAGGTGGCGGAATCCTGGAGAGAACCAATTCAAACGGCGACAGCGACGTAACCCGATGTACCTGGGTGTTATATGCGTAAGTTATCGCATCAGTGTACAGGTCCCAATCCTTTGGGTGATCCGCAACGTAGGATCTCAATGCGTTTAGCATCGTACGGTTAAACCGTTCTACCTGCCCATTACACTGGGGATGATAGGTTGTTGTGAACAAATTCTTGATATCCAAGATACGGCATACGTCCATAAAGAACTTTGACGCAAACTGCGAGCCATTGTCTGAAAGCAGATTAACGGGTGGCCCGTAAGTGAAGACCCAATGCGTCACAAATGCTTGTGCAACTGCTGCTGCAGTGATCCGCTTCAACGGAACCGTTCGCATTAACTTCGAAAACCTGTCCGTGATAACCAGGAGATATCTGTGACCGCGTGCGGTTCGAATTAATTCGCCCAGAATTTCGATAGCGACGAACTCCAAAGGAGCCCGGGCTGGGAACAGCGTCATCGACTTCGAGTTTCGTCGAAGTTTGACGTTGTTCTTGGCGCATTCCGTACATGAACGGCGTACTGCGTAGCAGTCGAATGCCATAGCTGGCCAATAAAAGTCCCTTCGGAGAGTTAGATACAACTTCCTGCCACCAGGGTGTCCCCCAATCTTTGCATAGTGGGATATATGGAGAACCCTCCATTGTAGGGAGTGTGGAACCACAATTTGAGGGCGTGGCCCAACAATCCTAACAAGGAATCCCAGATCGTTGATTAGAAAGGGTATCTTGAATCCTCCGTTGAGTCGGGCCCTTATCTGAGTACAGAAAGGATCCCCGTGTTGTTCACGTATTACCTCTTCAGCGGTAATGGGTTCAAATGAACCGGGTAACGGTGTAACCGGTCCGGTGGCGAGTATGTCGTCGGAGACGTCGTCCAGAAAGTCTGGTTCTTCCTCGAATTCTTCAGCCAAGAAGCAGGTGATGTCGTCGTCATCGACAGGTTCTGCTTCACCAGAAGTTCCCAAGCGGGAGAGCGCATCTGCCCGCAAATTCAGGGTTCCCCGTTTGTAACGGACTTCGAAATCAAATTCCGACAAGCGGAGACGCCATCTCATAAGGCGGCCTGATGGCTCGGATATCTCCATAAGCCAACGGAGTGCCGAATGATCGGTGTGCACCTGAAAATGAGTTCCCATGAGGTACGGTCTCAGAGTTGAGAGTGCCCATACAACGGCAGGACATTCTTTCTCGGAAACCGAGTAGTTGCGTTCATGCACATTCAGAGAACGGGACCAGTATCCCACTGGGCGTCGTACGCCATCTTCCGAAACCTGGAAAAGCGCACAACCAACTTGGTATTCACTTGCATCGGTATCCACTTCATAAGGAAGCCCAGGAGTGGGTAATGCCAAGACTGGCGGAGACGTTACGGCGGTGACAAGTGCCGAAAAGGCGGACGCTTCCGCGTCGCCGAATGGTTCCAGTTTAACTGGCTGTCATTTCCTGAGGAGAAAATTGAGAGGAGCTGCAGTATCAGCGAAATTCGGGACGAACTGACGGTAGACATTACATAAACCGAGAAATGATCGGAGTTCCGTTTGAGTTCTCGGATGTTTCGCTTCCTTCAGCGACTTCACCCTTACCTCGTCGACCGAGAGTTTCCCTGGGCGGATAATGTGGCCCAGGTATTTCACTGAGTCGGTAAAGAATTCGCATTTCTTGAGCTTCAAGTTAACACCTGCGTCACGCAGAACTTGCATCACTTCCTTCACATGGGACATATGTTCATCCATACTGTTGGAAAATACCACGATGTCGTCCAAGTACACAATACAAGTCTTCCACTTGAATCCGGCCAACAGAATGTCAACCGCGCGCTGAAACGTAGCGGGAGCATTCGTTAGCCCGAAGGGCATCCGTTTGAAACGGTACAGTCCTTGGTGACATACAAACGCGGTCTTGTCGCGATCTTCCTTTCGAATTGGAACCTGCCAGTAACCCCAATTGGCGTCAAGGGCGGTAAATACTCTGGCGCTTCCCAGTGAGTCGATGTACTCATCCATCCGTGGAATCGGATACACGTCTTTGACGGTAACGGCGTTGAGTCGCCTGTAATCGATGCAAAAACGCCACGATCCATCCGACTTCGGAACAAGTACAACGGGCGATGCCCATGACGACTGAGCTGGCTCAATTACGTCGGCACGTAGCATCTTCTCGACTTGAGACTTTTCTTCTTCCCGCGCTTTCGGGCCTGCCCGGTACGGGTGTTGCGCGATTGGGCGAGTATCTGGGAGCAGATCAATACGGTGCTCCGTAATTCCAATTGTTCCAAGGTGTAGAGCAAAACGTGCTTGTCCGATACACGGGGATTGTTTTCATAAACCCCTGGTAAGGATGGTTCCGGGTACTCGGAAGGTATGAATATTGGCCCACTGATGGGATACCTTCTGGCCACATTGAGGTATGGCACCCTGAGGGTTCGGCCATGACGTGGCGCGGATGAGTATTGGTCGCGTGTACGCGTGTATAGGAATGGGTGTGTTCACATATGTTTTGTTATGATTGTCGAATAATTTACTGGCCGCTGCCGCGGGTTGCACACCTTCCACGTGTGTGGATCTGCACAAGCGTGCACTTTATTTATTTAATTTAGTTTAACTAAGTAATCGGTTACGATATAAGGAGGTGACCTCGCGGCCACCTCCGCCCCTCAGTAAAGGGTAACCGAGTTCGGCTCTGAACTGTTTCGCCATCGCGAAGTGTACAACTCCCTCCGGAGAAACACCGCGTACGGTACGACTCAGCTTCATCCCTCGGGATTATTCAGGCAATACTGACCATTGTGGCCTTGCCCTCGGGCTGTTTTATTCCGTGTCTTCGGACTGTTCTTGTTTCTTATTTGTGCAGTTGTACTGCTTTCACCACAATTGGTAGCGTTTCCGTCTCTGTATAGAGTTGTGCCGCGTGGGCTTAATACACATCGTCGTCTCCCGGCGCCGGGTCTGTTGCCGCTTTCCGCACGTCCCGCCGCGGGATTCCTCTCTTTTCCTCCTCTATTTCCCTTCTTTCTCCCCTTTTGCCTAGGGCTTACACCGCTCTACGGTACTCTTCCTCCTCGACCATTCCGTCACTTTTCGCCGGATTCCTGGATCAGGCCCGTTCACCCCTCAACCTCCGTAATTTTATCCCGTACCACGGGCGGTCTTACACCCGCACTATCCGTGTTCGGAGGGCTCACCACTGAGTTCACCTCGTCTAGAGGGCAAGGACTCGAACGCCTTGAGAGACGATCCCATCGCTGGGGTTCGCTCCACAAGTGGTCTCCCGACTTAGAACGGGTTGGAATCTTTCTTTCGTTCTCGTTCTTGTCGAGGAGTCTCACGATTAGTGATCAATTGGTTTTTGGGAAGCTACTGTGGAACAGTGGACTCTCTAGAGTGTTTTATTTGTTGCTCGTTACTTACTCTTTAGAGTATCGAGACCTCTCGTTGTTAATTTGATCTTACCGCTGTTCGGTACACGGTGGCCCGGTATGGCGCCACCTGCGCCGAACCCTCGAAACGGTGTGGCCAGAGATGCTGGTGTGCCTCCGCCAAGGCCTCCGCGTTCTCGCGCCTCCGTACCCCCAAGGTCGCCTGACAATGAACAGGTCCCGGAACCCCGGAGAGCTTCGTCAGTCACGTCGGGTCCGATGGCCGCTTCTACGGCAGGAGCTCCGCCCGTTACGGGTACTCCGGCCACGGAGAGACCAGACGATGTGGTTGAAACCCCTGGATACTCGTATCTCGAGGCTCAACTGCGTGTCAGTCAGCTCGCGCAAAACTCGTTGTTCGAGAATCTGCAGTATCTCAGACGGAAGCTTGACCAAGCTGAAATCGGAGATCCGACCAATGACATTCGTGTCTTACGTCAAGACGTGAATTCCATTTTGGAAAGTCTGGGTGCACCAGCCGCTTTTGTTCAAGCTTACCATTCCTCTATTCAGGAGCATCGAGCTGAAATCGATCGCCTAACCACTCGGTTGTCTACTCTCGAAGAGATCATCCGGATGGATAACGCATCTGATGCGAAGGATGCTAAGGAAGAAGCCTCTAGGCGCTCGGCACGCCATACTCCGCATCACGGAAATCGACGATCCAAAAAGGAACTCCGTTACGACTCGGATTCGTCTAGTTCCAATTCTAGCGTTCGCTCTGCGAAATCTACGTCATCCAGTTCTTCGGACAGTGAGGGAGACCGAGAACGGTATGGGAGTCCATCCCGCGGAACGAAGTCGAAGGCGACATATGCCACTCAAGGAGTGATTCGCTCTCGCGAGAAAGGTAGACGTCATCTTGGACTCAAGGAGTTGAAACCAACGAATCTCCTCTACAGGAAGCTGTTATCGTATCGTTATTACCGATTAGACGATTCATCGTCACGTCGCACCTCGCGAAGCACCGGCAAGGTGAAGGATCACATCAGAAGACTGAATATCGTCTTTACGAAGAAATTCGATGGCGAAGATCCGATTCTGGTATTGGAATTCTTGGTCCGCTTTGTGCAGGAAGCCGACATTCTCGGTATGAACGAGGCGCAAGCGTTTCTCGTTTTACCCTATTTTCTGTCAGGGATGGCTGAAGATCAGTTTAACTCGGTCCGAGGGTCGTCCCGTGCATCTGAGGGAGGTGTCAGTTGTTGGCCGGAAGCGGTCCAATACCTCCTGAGATCCTATGCAACAGGAAGCGCGATTCACAACGCGACGCTCGCTCTGCGAGATACTAAACAGAAGACTGAAGAGACCGAAACGGTTTACTCAACCCGGTTGAATAAAGCGTTTCATCGCTGTGGGAATGTGTACTCCGCTCAGGAGAGATGCACGATGTTCGTGGATGGGTTGGACCCTTCTATCAAGGCTTTGGTGGCGCGATATCGCGAAGAGAAACGTAGGATTACATATCTGGAATTGGTCCAGTACGCCCAGGCTGAAGGCGAAGTCCTCCGTGCTCGGCGCCCGCCGAAACCCCGTCGCTCAAGGGCGTTCCTCGTCAACGAGTCATCCCCATCTCTTTCCTTGGAACGTGGAAACTCCGTGAACCCGGATCTGGATAACGTCCACTTCGTTGGAAGTGCTCCCGATTCGTACGGGTCCTCTGACATTCCGTCGTCGTCGACTCCGACCTCGGAAGGTGACCCCGCACTCTATATGGGAGGAACACGGGTACAGGCCGCTCCACTCGCTTATGCGAATAACGGAAGCCGTTTCTCACGCCCAGGATGGGTGAATGCACAACCGCAACGACGGCCAGATGGTAATCGATCTTTCGATAAGTCGGTGACGACCATCTGTCACATTTGTTACCGACACGGTCATATCGCATCTGTGTGCATGTTTCCCGCTCGGGAGTTACCGAAAATTATCGGATGGTATGAATCTCTGTCATCAGCTGACAAGGCTCGTGTACCGAGTAAGAATTATGAAGCGCAGAAGGACATGTTTGGCAACCCTGGTACAGGAAAGAACGTTCGCGTAGACGAAACTCGGAATGCGACCGAGCAGATGACTGCGACCAACCCCGAACCCGGGAATTCTGTTTCCCACTCTGAGCAGAGTTTGCCGTCGCCGGCCAACCCCGCCCAGAAAAACTAAACTTGGGAGTTCCCCCTGCGAGAGGGGCGTCTCCTGAGCTGAAGTCGGAGACGCCCGAGGCGCCGCCGCTTCGCTCCCCGGTCACTTTCCTTAAAAGGAAGATCCTTACGAGGAAGATGGCTCAATCCGACGTGGACTCAGAGCTTTTAACGGTTCTCCGTCGTCCGTGGGTACGGTCCCGAAATTTCCGTAACCCGGATAGAGTCCTTGTGATGGCCAAGAGGAATTATAAGGTTTACGCCGACCTCGGCTTATCACACCAGTTTATGGTTCGTCAACTGTCCGTGTTGGACACGGGCGCTGCGCCAAATCTTATTCACTCTTCGTTAGTGCCCCCGGCACTTCGGGAATTCGTTCGCTATGGTCCAGGCTTGGATATCGCTGACGCGAACCATAACCCGTTGCGCACGGTTAGTTACTTAACTCTCACAGTGAGACTTGTCACCTACGTGGTGAAACTTGAATTTGTTGTCTGCGATTCACTCGCTGCATCGGTTATACTCGGTTGTGATTTTTGCGACCGCTTTGTCGAAGCGATACGCCCAAGGGCGAAAACCGTGGAAATGGAAGACGGTACAACCATTCCGATCGTTCGGAAGCCGTTGAGGCGCGCAATCCGGAAGCGCGTTCCATTACCTGTGGCTCAGGAGGTTCCAAACGTGGATCCGAAATCAACAAAGCTTCGCATAGCGAAATCCGTTTCAATCCCGCCGGAATCCCAGGTATGGGTGCAGTGCGTCTTCAAACAACGTAGAATTCGACTAGTTCAACCGTCTTCATCGTTATACTATCAGCGACAGCTCGCTTTAGCTAATGGTGTTGTTTCTATCGAGCCCGATCAACCTTTCAAGGTACTGGTTGCCAACTTTGGCAAAACCACTCAGTGGCTAGTCAAACACCAGGTACTGGGGTCGGTCCTGCCGCATCCGAAGGCGCTCGTACAGACGAGAATCCCAACTTCCGAGGTTCTCGGTGTGCCCGAAGCCAAGGAGGGGGAGGTGCGTCCTGGAAACTCCGTTTTGTCGGATTTCTCCAGAAATGGAAACTTCGCCGTACCGGAAGCAGTCGCTACTGAAGAGGTGAATCTAGTTAATTCGGGCCACGAACGACCGTTCATTCCGGTTAAATCAGCGCTACCCCCTGGCAGAGAACAGACGAATCCTGTTGAGGAATTAGAGAAGTTGAATCTGGACCATGTCCCAGCGTCTCATCGAGAGAATTTGCGAGACATGCTCAGAGAATTTACTCCCATGTGGGACGGTTCTCTTGGAACAATTGGAATTACGGAGCAACGTATTGATCTGCTCCCAGATACTCGCCCAATCGCGCAACACCCGTATCGGGCAGGCCCGAAATCGCGGGAAGAAGAAAAGTCTCAAGTCGAGAAGATGCTACGTGCCGACGTAATTGCAGCCAGCT
>VCMS01000090.1:0-17366 GCA_022539475.1 Gracilaria domingensis | reverse complement strand
GGCAGGATACTGGCTTACGCCATTCCGCACCCTTCGCAAGGGTTCCCTCGGTAAGCGAGCGGTATGCCACGTCCCTCATCGGGGTGTTAAGATGACCGCAGGGCGGAGGCACTTGGTCCTTAGTATAAGATAGAAACAGTAAAACCATCTAGTGGTTAACTTTCCCTTCACCTTTGTCCTGTTCTCACAACTTGATCGATCTTCTCGATTACTTCTCACTTCACACTGTGTTCACAAGTGTACTTCACTTCTTTGGTGCTTCTTCTACTCTAACCGTTTTTAAATCGTACAACCGGCATTCTCGCGTATGTCCTCTTTTTCTTTCTTCTCACTTCCTCTAGTTAACGTCTTCACCGCTCATTGTCTTCTTCCTTCATTCATCCCCACACAGAAGGGCTCAACTCTCCATTCTGAGTCTTCCGCATCGCGGTATAGTTGAAAGCTCCTCACCGGGAACGGTCTTATCCCACCTGGGCTTGGTCCAGGTTGGACGGCAAGGCTGACCGAGTGCGACGGTGGTATGAAACGATCTTCGACCTAGGTAGGTGCTCGACCGGCTCCATGGTGTCCTCCTCGGCGGAGTAGCCATACCATCGCACTTGGTACAGTACCGTCCCATTGGGTCTACAACATGACGTACGATACGTTCGATCACGTATTCCTGCGGATACACCTCGGTGTTTGACTGCTCTCCTTCACCCATTGTGGTTTCGTACCTTCGAGGGTGGCGAGGTGGTGGCCGGCTAACCTCTAGAGGTGTTCCTCTTGGACTTAACCAGTCACGACTCACTAGGAGTTCCTCGCTGCGCGACAACTACAACTTACGCCAGGAGCGTCCAATCTTCAACCTGAAAGGTTCTTCTTGAAGTACTCTCCTTCTTGAGTCTGACGAGCTTCGGCTCGTTTTGGTTGAGCTTCCAACCGTCCAACGGTAGCTTCGGGATTCTGAGCTCCCTCTTGCTATCCAGAAGGATCGTCCGTGCGACGGAGAACGGGCAGGGTCTCGCTCGTGCGCCATGGAGGCGGATTGACCAATCACGGTGCATATCGCGGCCTTCTGGTTGGCCAGGCGATGGCACGTGTGAGCCACGAGTTACCCTAACAGGTGTCCGTTCGCCTACGGTTGGCGACCGTACATCGTGCACCGTGCACGTGTGGTACTCGCGCACGCGACTTACTGTCAGCCGTTCCCGCGTCGGCGGTGCTTTTCATACGTCACCACGTCACACAACGTGTTACTCTCCACTTGGGTGTGTCATGAGTCCTCTGCCACGCGGCGTGGGTGCACCATCGACGGTTTCCAAACTCGTACTTCGTACTTCACCTTTCCAAGGTTGTTTTCCCATATAATACGCGGGTAAGTACGACTTCTCGTTTCCTCATACCACGGCGTGGTTAACACCGGTCGGTAACATTGAGCTGATCTACCGCTTGCGGCTCTGCGTTCTCCGGGAAGCCCGGGTCTACAGATACTGTCTTCTCCGCTCTGCGGGTGGTGACCTCACTCAGTTGTGGTGTTCCCGACGGGGTTACGTTATCCACAGCGGTGTGTACCCCCTGGGTGGGTCGTGTCGTTTCCAGCGCATTGCTCAACGAACTCGACGGAGTATCACCACGAGGTACAGCGCCTCGGCGCACCACAACGCTATCGGTAAGGACCGCGAGATTGGTGGCGGTACCTTGCGACAGAGTGTGACCGTGCGACGCCGGTGTAACGGGTTCCGTACTTTCCTCCCCTCCTTAGCGGTGGCACGGGAGCCACGACGTCCGGTGGGGGGTCAACTCTAGTTGAGTTTTCCTCTTCGTCTCCCGCAACGGGTTGTGCTACCCGCGTGGGTGATTCTGACTTCGGTAGATCCGATAAGCCGCGATCAGGGCGGAGAGTCGCAGGGCGCGAAGATACGACCTGTTCGTCCCCTGTAGCTTCACCCAGTTGGGTGTTAACGTGAACGTAGGGTGGTGGTGCCAGCGCGACACGGTCTAACGATATCCGTTCGTGGAGATTATTGATATCCAATACTACGGTATCGTCCGTGACGGAAATAACCTTGTAGGGTCCTTCCGCGATAGGCGAGAGCTTGTGGCGGCGTTCCTTCTCCGGATTATAGTATTCTTTGCGGAGAAATACCATATCGTCTGGTTTGACCTTTGGTAATGGGGTCTTAACCTTCGCATCTAAGTTGCGCTTATAAGCGGCCTGCGCCTTATCCATCGCTGTGCGAGCGACCGGTACCATTTTGGTTAACCAATCCTTCCAAGCGTTCCTGTATAACCCAACAGACGGGTACGTAGAAAGCGTTTCTTGAGCCTCGATTGCAACCGGTGGCGGTACTCTTGACAATACCAACTCAAAAGGTGCTAGCTTCGTTACCCGGTGGACTTGGGTGTTGTACGCATACGTAATAGCGTCCGTATACAAATCCCCAATCCTGAGGATGATCTGCCACATAAGATCTTAATGCATTCAGCATGGTACGGTTAAATCGTTCTACCTGACCATTTGTTTGGGGGTGGTAGGTGGTCGTAAATAAATTCTTGACACTCAAGATCCGACAGACGTCCTGGAAAAACTTTGACGTGAACTGTGAACCGTTATCTGATAATAGATGAACCGGTGGACCGTACACAAAGACCCAGTGGGTGACAAAAGCTTGTGCAACCACGGTGGCCGTAATCCGTTTCAGCGGGACTGTCCGTACCAACTTAGAGAACCGATCGGTGATAACCAGAAGGTATCGATTACCTCTTGCGGTTCTGATCAATTCACCTAAGATATCGATAGCGATAAACTCCAAAGGAGACCGTGCTGGGAACAGCGTTAACTTCTTCGATTACTTACGAAGTTTCACGTTATTCTTAGCGCACTCGGTGCAAGAGCGTCGTACTGCGTAGCAGTCCAATGCCATTGACGGCCAGTAAAAATCCCTACGCAGGGTCAAGTATAGTTTTCGACCTCCTGGGTGGGCTCCTACCTTCACATAGTGTGTCATGACCAACACACGGTTTTGCAGCGAGTATGGGACCACAATTTGGGTATACGCTTCGACCAACCTAACCAGGTACCCCTGATCGTTAACCTGAAAAGGTATACGATCTCCTCCATTGAGACGAGCGCAAATTCGCGTACAAAACTCATCCGTTTGCTGTTCTCGGATCATCTCCTCGGGAGTGATGGGTACAAAAGATCCAGTCAAGGGATCCAACTTCTCAAAAGTGAGCAGGATGTCGTCACAGATGTCATCCGACAAGGATTCGACCCAACCTGCTTGTTCTTCCACCATAAAGCATGGTATGTCCAGATTGTCAACTGGTGCCGCTTCTGCATCTGTCCCCAAGCGGGAGAGTGCATCTGCCTGCAGATTCAACGTTCCTTTTTTGTACGTAACTGTGAAATCGAACTCCGATAACCTCAAGCGCCAACGCATCAAGCGTCCTGATGGTTCCGAGATTTCCATGAGCCATCGGAGAGATGAGTGGTCCGTATGTACCGTAAAATGGTTGCCCATAAGATATGGCCTCAGTGTAGTTAGAGCCCATACAACGGCTAAGCACTCTTTCTCCGAAACTGAGTAGTTACGTTCGTGTACGTTCAAGGATCGCGACCAGTATCCAATTGGATGTCTCACGCCGTCTTCCGTGACCTGAAACAGGGCGCAACCAACCTGGTGTGCACTGGCGTCAGTGTCTACTTCGAATGGAAGTCCTAGCTTAGGCAAAGCCAGATTGGCGGTGACGTTACTGCGTCAATTAATGCCGAAAAGGCAGACGCTTCCGCGTCGCCTAGGGTTCCAGTTGAACTGGTTGACCTTTTCTCAAAAGGTGGTTAAGGGGGGTCGCAATATCTGCGAAGTTCGGGACAAAACGCCGATATACATTACAAAGACCCAGAAAACTGCGGAGTTCCGTTTGTGTCGTAGGGTGTTTCGCTTCCTTCAGCGACTTCACGCGAACTGCGTCAACTGAGAGCTGTCCAGGTCGAATGATATGCCCTAGGTATTTGACAGAATCTGTGACGAACTCGCACTTCTTGAGTTTCAGCGTGATGCCCGCGTCCCTGAGGACTCTCATGACGTCCCGGACGTGTGTTAAGTGGTCATCAAGGTTATTGGAGAACACGATGATATCGTCAAGATACACCAAGCAGGTCTTCCACTTGAATCGAGCCAAGAGGATATCGATAGCACGTTGAAACGTAGCCGGTGCGTTGGTTAATCCGAACGGCATTCGCTTAAACCGGTACAAACCTTGGTGGCACACAAAAGCAGTTTTGTCTTTATCCTTTTCACGGATCGGAACTTGCCAGTATCCCCAATTGGCATCCAAGGCGGTGAACACTGTAGCACTCCCAAGCGAGTCAATGTATTCGTCCATCCTGGGTATGGGATAAACGTCTTTGACGGTGACCGAATTTAGACGACGGTAATCAATACAGAATCGCCACGATCCGTCCGCTTTTGGAACTAGCACCACGGGTGAGGCCCAAGCGGATTGAGCCGCCTCTATGACGCCAGCGCGTAACATCTTCTCAATCTGAGATTGCTCTTCTTCCCTAGCTTTGAGACCAGCCCGGTATGGGTGTTGGGAAATGAGGCTAGTACCTGGAAGTAGGTCAATACGGTGTTCCGTGATTCCAATTGTCCCGAGGGATCCATCCCACATGGGTGTGAACTCCCTCAACATTTCTCTTAGCTTACCTCTATGAGATTCAGGTACATGATTAAAATTCAACTGTTCCAGTTCCTTGACAGGGTCTGTATCTTCCGTTCCTGGTGGCAACGCTTTACCCTCGGTGGGTGCCAGCGATTCGGTAACTTCGCTCGCCGGGGTAACCGATGCGGTAAAAGCGGTTTCCGCTGATCCCTCCCCCTCCTTAGCATCGGTTATACCGAGAACATCCCCAACGGGTATCTTCGTCGGTACGATAGCAGCAGGGTGTGGGAGAGTGGTACCAAGGATTTGGTTTTTAGCTAACCACTGGCGGGTTGTGCCAAAGTTGGCGACCAAAACTCTGAATGGTTTGTCGGGTTCCACCGAGATTACTCCGTTCGCCAAAGCGAGTTGCTTCTGATCATACAATGATGGCAATGGTTGTACCACACGTAGACCAGACTGCTTAGTAGTTATGGTGACCCAAACTTGGGATTGCGCAGGGATTGCGATGGCATGAGCCACATGGAGCTTAGATGATACCGGGTCGACGGTTGGAACTTCCTGTGCAGCAGGGAGCGGGACGCGCTTGCGTGTAGCTCTCTTTAGCGGTTTCCTTACAATCGGTATTTCGGAACCATCATCCATGGTAACAACTCGAGCTCGAGGTCGAATCGCTTCAACAAAACGATCACAAAAGTCACAACCGAGTATCACCGGTGCGGCAATGCTTTTGCAAACCATGAAATCCACTTTAACCATACAGGTTCCTAATCGTACCATGAGCGGTATGTACCCAAGAGTACGCAACGGGTTATTGTTGGCATCCGCGATGTCCAAACCTGGACCATGACGAATTTCATCCCGTAGCGCGGGTGGCACCAACTCAAGGTGAATCAGGTTCGGTGCAGCTCCTGTATCCAACACAGACAACTGTCGAACCATGAACTGGTTAGACAAGCCAAGATCGGCATAAACTTTGTAGTTTCTCTTGGCCATCACAAGAACTCTTTCCGGAATACGGAGATTACGGGACCGTATCCACGGACGACGTAGAACCGAAAGGTGTTCTGAGCTCACGTCAGTTGTAGCCGCTATCCTTGAAAGGATTCTAACAGCTGGGGAGCGAAGCTGTGACGCCTCGGGCGCCTTCAACTTCGGCTCGGAAGGCGCCCCTCCCGTAGGGGAAACTCCCGAAGTCAGTTTTTCTGAGCGGGGCTCACCGAATTCGGTGCCTGAACTCCGTTCGGGGGGCCTAACTGAACCCCATGCGTGGGTACTTCGCCTTGAACCTGGTTCGAAGGTGCCTGTGCCGGAACGGAGGGCTGAGCATAGACCGGAACCGGTAATCCCAGTTCAGCTCTGGCCTTATCATATTCCTTTCGTGGAACAGATTCCTTTTCCTCGGGCGTGAGGGCGTCGTAATACGCAATAATTTTCGGCCGGTGCGACGGCGGAAATACGCACTGCGTCGATACGTGACCTGGAAGGTAGCACTGGTAACATATGACCGAGGCCGGTTTGTCGCGAGGGCGATTGTCCACTCGACGTTGTGGTGCTGTGTCCTTCCACCCTTGACGGTTCAGACGCGACGAATTGTTAGCGTAAGGCAGCGGGGCTGCAGGCACCCGGACACCTTGGGCATACAATGGGGGGTCTTCTTCCGTGCTCGGAATCGAGGTTGACGGCAGGTCCGTAGATCCGTAAGAATCGGGGTTACTTCCGATGAAGTGGACGTTATCAGCATCACCGACAGCGGTTTCACGTCGCAAAACCGACATCGATGGTGACGAACTCTCCGCGAGTAGCGCTTTCGAGCGGCGCTGCCCCGGGTTGCGGGCTCGATACGTCTCTCCTTCCGCCTGGGCGTAATTAACCAACTCTAGGTACGTCATTCGGCGTTTTTCCTCGCGTCGGCGAGCGACCAACGACCGAATGGTGGGGTCCAAACCATCAACAAACATGGTACACCGCTCCTGTGCGGAATACACATTACCACATCGGTGAAACGCTTTGTTCAACCGCGTTGAATAAACCGTTTCAGATTCTCCACTCTTCTGTCTAGTGTCGCGAACAGCAAGAGTAGCGCTGTAAATCGCGTTGGAAGTCGCGTACGACCTGAGAAGGTAGTTCACGGCTTCCGGCCAGCACGTGACTCCTCCTTCCGAGGCTCTCGAGGTTCCTCGAACTGAGTTGTACTGATCTTCCGCAGTCCCTGTTAGGAAGTACGGCAGTGCCACATATGCCTGTGCTTCACTCATACCGAGTATATCGGCCTCCTAGACGAACCTGGCAAGGAAATCCAAGATAAGGATAGGATCTGTCCCCGAGAACTTCCTTGTTTCAAGGGTAACATTCAACCTTCGAATGTAGTCCTTCACCTTACCGGTTCCTCGCGAGGAGCGATTCGAAGTAACATCCTCCAACCGATAATAGCGGTACGACAACAGCTTTGTGTAGAGCGGGTCCGTCGGCTTTAACTCTTTGAGTCCCAAGTGGCGCCGTCCTTTCACGCGTGATCTCATCACTGCCTGAGTAGACTGCGTCGCTTTCGACCGTGTCGAACGTGACCTATGACGGTTGTCATCACTATCAGATGAATCTGACGAACTGTCTTCAGTCATGCCGCTCGAGTCAGAGCGCGATGAATCCGAATCATAGTGAACTCGTTTTGGGTGTCGACGTTTCTGCTTCACCGAACGATGGTCTTCATCCGCAGATGGATTTCCTTGAGGAACCTGTGCGTCCACAGCTTCATCCATGCGGATTGTATCCTCCAGCGTTTCCAAGCGCGAACGAATTCGACCGATATCGGTGCGCATTTCCTCGACAAATGCCCGGTACTCCGTGACGAAGACGTCTGGGGTACCCAGATTTTCCATAATGGAATTCACGTCCATTCTCAGAAGACTTAAGTCTCCTGAGACATCCCTCACCTGGGCATTATCAACCTGCGTCCTCAAGGAGGTAACATCCTGTAGGAGTTCCACGTGAGCAGCGTGATTAATATCCAAGCGGGATTCCAACCTAGCCAACTCGGCTACGGTAGCAGCGTTAGGGTTAACCATGGATGGTGTCTCAACGACGGGTTGAGCAGAACCCACGTTTTCCTTAGGTGCTTCCGTAACTGAGCGCGTTCTCCGGGGGCGGGGTACGACCTCAAGAGGTTGCGCCTCATCTGGGATAGACCGGGACGTCGGTGCAACGGGTGGAACCGCAGCTGACGACCGCGCTGAACCAGCTCGAGAACCTCGAGGCGGTTGCGGCATACTGGAAACCAGTAAGCAATCTGATCCAGATGATCCAGTTAAACTCGTACACGAGTCTCCAAAGAACAAGAAAACTCAATAAACCTTCTCGGTAAACCACCACGTCAGCGGTTCACGTTCAAAAGTTGTCAACTTCCAAAACTCTAAAGAGTCCCCTGATCGTTGTCAGAAAACGGTGATCCGTCAACAATCAAGTCAATTCCACGACAGTGACCTAAAACGGTTCTAGGTCGGGAGACCACTTTGTGGGGCAAACTCGGAAGAGTGAAACCCACCAGACTGTCCGAAGGTCCGCTCTCGTGAGAGATGGCAGACCAGTGACAGAGCCCTCTGTACCACCGTAACTCGGTTGTAAGGCCGAAGTGGCAACTGGCTATACCTACAGAGGTGATAGGCCACGTGGTGAGGAAACGATGAGAAACTCCAGAGATGGGGTGGTATCGGCAACGATGAAACACGACCAACGACAGGGGTAGTCCCGAGAGGGAAAGCAACAGAAAACAACAACCAAACAACACCCACACGCGACGGGTAGGGCCTCCTCGGCGCTGTGCCCGGAGCGGGGCGAGATCCTCCAACGGTAATGCACGGGTTTCCGTAAACACGGCAAAACTCTATACAGAGTCGGATCACTTCGTAATCTAGTCCTATACCTCCTCGGAACGACCCTCAGGTCCCGACATCAACGACAGATGTTCCTCAAAGGTACCGAGAGGGTAGGACCACCGTAACCAGACGTGGCTATACTCGCGAGAGTGATAACCCACGTAGGCGGTTGGCGCCAGAGCCTCACTCGTGTAGAGTCCACTCAGGAGAGCGCTACTCGACAAAGAGTTCACTTAGAAGTGCTCGGGTTGACTTTACAAAGGTGCTCGCGACGACGAGGTCGAGCTCACCTAAGTAGGTCTAAACTAACTATGTACACGTGGTGCACACCCGCAGGGGTCCGTACACGTGGCTAGCCCAGTGTCAGGCACCTCAGGTGCACTACCTATTGTCCCGTAATATGCACACACACGGTGGTGTAGTACACGCGTCCACCTAGCGGTATTGGCCAGCAATGGCAACCCTGATTACAGGTAACTGTGGGAAAGCCATTCCAAAAGTAACCGCCAAAATTGGGTCCAACTCATAACTCTTCGAGTGCATCCTCGTATCACTCCCCTGAGTATATGAGGCGCATCATCCTGATAACCACGCAAAATGCGTTGCTCTACAACAGGTTCTCTGTGCCCGAACGTGGGATTGGAAGAGTGGCCCAACTGTGTCCAATAACGGCTTTACGTATAAAACCAACTAGACTTTCGTCGTTCTGACAGTGAGTAGGGCCTTGAGGAGCGAGCTTGGTAATATCGCTTTCGAGATTTTCCAATGCCTTAGTCTCATCCTTACTATCAGTGACATACTTGTAAAAACGAATGCTGTTTAGCTGGTTTTCAATACGCTTCTGGCGAGCAGTGGAATTATACTGGGCTTCCATCATTTCATTAGCAAGGCTAATTTTGTCAGCATGACCAACGATTTTCTGAAAAGAGCAACGTCTAGCCTTATCGCGCAGAACGTGATGCTGCGTTGCATTTGCTTATCGGAAGGTACGTTATAATCTGCTAAGGCTAATTTGTATTCCTTGAAGAACTCGTTCCAACTTTCACCTAAAGCACCCGAAAATGTTTGCAGTCATCCTTAAATCTCATCGAAATATTGTGCGCAATTTTCGAAGGATCAGGGGGACGTTCACTAGAACTACTTGGGGTGTTGCTTGCTTCAATACGAATTTCTCCTGGATTGATGTTTGGAGAACCAACAAGGGAGATACGGAGAGGAGGAGAATGATTCTTACGAACAGGGTTGGGTGGTGTGGGATTGTTGGAAGCATTGGAAGCAGCGGAACGCTGAATGAATTGGATATTCCTATCTGCAACTGCACGATCTTCAGGTGTAACGTATATCGTGTGAGATAAACAGAACATTGTACGCTGCGAAGGAAGCCCAGCCAATTGACTCCAAAGTTTTACGATAAGTCGCGACAATGCGCTCATTAATGCAATATTTGACGCATTCGCTTGGCCGAATAGAACATGAGGCAGAAGGTTACCACGGATCAGTTCGATTAATTGAATTCCAGATAGGTCATCATTTTCCTCCTGTTAAGACCTTACAGTATTAGCAAACTCTTTTTGAGATTCGTTTGAAACAATTAGTTTTGCTGCAAAAAGTCTTTTAGTATGAGGAGTAACCGAATTAAAGTCCCAAGATTATTCTCCTCGTTCCCCGGTTGAGGAACGGGAAACTGTGAGGCGTCAGGGGATTCGCGGCATTGTTCTGTGACTAAGAACGGGTAATTCATGGTGACATTTCTTCGAAAAGTTTTCTAAAAATATAAATACTGTATATCCAAAAAGACCTTCTATTGTTCTTTCAAAAATTTTTATTCTCCCACATTAAGGGTTCCAGTGCAAAGCCCTGATTTTTCTCCTATTGTTTTTGTCTTTTTTCTTTTGGCGTAATTTTTTCTCTCTGTTTCTTTTGACCTCTTTTCCTTCTCTGTCTCTTTGCTTTTTCTTCTGTTTTTTCGTTTTTGTCTTTTTGTTTTCTTCTGTTTCTTAGAGATAGAAGTCTTAAAAGCTACTAATTTATTTCTAAAGTTTTGCTAAATTGCGCCTGTGGTGTCGAGTATTGTAATGAACGACTGTATCGCGCTTCTCGGTAAATGACACGTTGCACGACGAGCAGGAGAGCTCGGCACGTGTCAGACGTGAGCGAACTAGGCCGCGCCGGTGTCGGCCTCCCCCTACGTGTATGTTCTACGAACGCTTAGTAGGTAGATTGACGTCGCAAAGCTTTCACTGCCTCAATAAAAGTCTTTTTGTTTCCGTTTTTGACTTTTGTATCGCCACGCGTTGAATGGTTATCGCAGCGCCGTCGTCAGGTCTGGACACATGTCGAGGTGGCGTTGTGTCACAGAGCTCGGTCACGGAGTCACGCTGCGCTACGCTTTGGTCACGATATGTAACGTCCTGTTCACGCAGTGTGACTTGATGGTCACGACGGCTACGATGCGACGTGTTACGGGGTGACACGACGTCTCAGCGACGTTGGTCGACACCACGAGGATGGGGCGGCGGATCGTGCGGCAAAAAGCCGTCGGTCGCAAGCGACCAAGAGGAAAATGACGGCGACGGTGTGCTTGGCGGGGCAGCGGGCGGTCCGACGGAGGTGGGGAGGGGGTGCTGAGGCGTGCGTGGGGTGATGGAGGCGGCGAGGAGGGCGGGCGATGCAGCGCGGCAGCGGCCAGCAACACTTTCGTTCAGTGGGCGTTGGGTTTTCGCGGCTTTCGGCGCGGCGGCAGGGGCGACAAAACTTGACGTAGCCGGCGGTGCGGGGTTCCATGCGGGCACGGGACGTACGGCGGCGTCGGGTTGGGTCAAGAAAGCCAGGCAGGAGATGCGAGGTGGAATGCCGGGGAGGCCGTCGGGCTGGCCTCGGTGGCCTCCAAATCTAAGACGGCAGCGGCGGGATGCGGGGGCGTTGACAGTGGTGTGGGATATTCATACAAGGAGCACGACACTGCACAAATGTGCTTAGAGTGTTAGTCTAGTGTTTGCGCAGTACGTAGAAGTAGTTTTTCAGTAAACTTACTTTAAGATTGTGCCTTATGGGCAGCGGAGTAGCTGCTGTGGTGCAAACTCAGGACGGGTGAAACACGCACAGGATGTCCAAAGTCCTGCTCCCTGACGGATGGTAACTCGGTGGACGAGCCTCTGCTGACATCGGGGACCTGGGTGTAAGACAAGTGATGTACTGAGGGAAACTTACGGAGGTGAATGCAGAAAATCCAATATCAGGAGAATCACCAGCCAAGAACGGTATAGAAACGAGGAATAACCGAGAGCGGGTGAGCCATACACTCCGAGACGAAGCGTAGCCCAAAAAAAAGGGAAAAAGAGATACTTCCAAAGAGGAGACGCGGGCCGTGCACACGCAGGCAACAGGCCCGACGTCGGGGAAAAAGAACAAGAAACAACCCAATACTGGGGCGGAGATCTGTCCTGCAATCAGGAATTAATAGAAAAGTCGACGTCAATACCACACGGTATATACAGATTCCTTAGGCGTCCCAAGGAGAGTACGCGTACTTATACCTCTTGAGGTGACCCTCTGGGCAGAGTAGTACACCGGCAAGGGCAGTAGCGCCTAGAGCCCACACTCAAGATGAGTCTCAAGTTCCCTCTGATCCGAGTGGTAGTTCTCGAAGGAGAGGCTTGGTTACTTTTCCATCAGCTGATGTTCAGCCCCCCTTGCACCTCTAAGTACCCGAGGTGCAGGGACGGTAGACTGATTACAGTTGTGCACACCTGTACGGGTTGTACACGTACGCAACACCACGGTCAGGGTGCCAAAATAAAGATAAACTAAAGTATTCCCCCAAATACCCCACTGGTACACTAGCCATCCACTTCCACGTGGCCACGCCCAGTCAGGAACCTTGGCCCATGCACGCCCCTCTACGGGTGCTAATTAAGATTAAATTAATCAACGGTTGAAGACTCCCATAGGGGATGCATCTCATAATGTCAAGTGCCACGTGCACGGCCGCATCGCTCATGTATGAAGAGCTTCTTCGTCAAACACCCTTAGAACCGGGTTTGCTCCACAGCTGCTGTAGTGCCTCGCAACCCTCTAGAGTAAAGCTCTGAGGTATCGCAAGGCCTGTACAGATCAGTCCCTCTTTCGAACTTAGATTCGCGAATGTCGTGCGCAAGAACGTGATGAATAAAACGATGAAACTTGGGACCGGGCTGGGAGACTCCGAGCCCGGTCGTCTTTACTTTATATACTAGCCTAAGAGCTCGAATTGGCGCGAAGTAGGAGGAGAGAGAGACACTCAGAACTTTACGCTCAGAGTGCCACCTACGCCCCAGCAGGGTGCGTGCCACTCACTTGCGCCATGCGCCACAAATTACGACCATCAGACAAAACCGATGTTCACAGCCCTCCTGATATTCTCTCCCTTGGCATCAACCACAATCACGGGATCTCAGATGATAAATGTCGTGTAGATGAAATCGAGCTCTGCCGAGCGAGCTTTCATACAATCGAAAGAGAACAAGATCGCTCTGGATTGGTGCCTCTCTCCGCACCAAAGAAAGTATTTTTACTTCATATTTTTCCCAAACCTGCTTCTCACTATCCGTTGAACTTGCACTGCGCCGAGCGACTCAACTACGGTCATGGGCGTCGCCTGCTGTCAGACCTGCAGGCGAGCTCGCTGGCGATCTCCAGCACTGCTGGCGCTTGTATCAATCAAATTGATACAAGCGTCAGCATCAAATCAACACTCCCTCCATGGCCTGTAATCAACCGCGTAGTGAGCGTAACGTAATATCCTTACAAGAGATTGTCCGCAAAGCATGGCTGGGTTGCTGTGTAGGAGACGTTAGCAGGAGTTCGAAAGATAAATAGGCCTCGAGCGTGAGAGTCGAGCTTGAGTACAGATAGACGTAGTCCCCAGCGCTTTAACTCCTGCAGTTGTTTGGCACCTACTGGACTCAAATGAGTGACGTTAGCGTCCCAATAGTGCGACGCAGGGGTCAATCGTAGGGCAAGAGCAGTGGCGGTTTACCGCCCACATCCGTTGGCCAAAAGATTCCGCGTTCAGCGCGGCCGGTAGTAAAAACCGTGGAGAAGAAAAGCAAAGGCCATCATGGCAAAGCGGCAAGGAAAGGTCCAAAGAGCGCAAACAAGCAGTGGCAGATAGAGAAGGTTATGATGTGGGACGGAACCAAGACGTCGAAGCGCATTGAAAAGGGTGGATTCGTGGCGATGTCTAGTAGGAGCGAGTCAATGTTCGGAATAGATATTGGTACGTTGGATGCCAGCGGTTGGCGCACTGGCAGATTTGCAGAAGCTGCAGAGACTGAAACTGCAAGGCGCAAGGCACTACCAGCACCACCAAGGCCACGCATTCATCCTAAAAATAGTCGCATGGCTAACTTCATTGTAAGAAACAAGGTGAAGCAGTAGTGCGACGATAACCCGCGCTTCTCGATGTCGGCAGCCGGTCCCGGTGACAGGTGGAAGAGCGACTTCGCTAGCAACCATTGGAAGATAGGGGGACCGTGCTTTGGGAAGCGAGAAGCTGGCTGCTGCTTACAATACTCGATGGCGAACGCCATTGCGAGGGCTATGGGAGAAGACGAAGGGCAGAGGGGTCACATGTACCTGTCTTGGTACCTGTATCGCGCGGGTGTTCGTTTCATGTCGATTGGCAGCACACAGAGGACACTGCGGACATTGCATTCGCCTTTGAATTTCCGGAGGGTTCGCGAGCAAGAGATTTTCAAGGTCAAATTTAAGTGGCTGAGGTCTCGTGAGCACGGTGTGTTTCTCGTGCGATTATGAGACGGCAGTGACGTAGATCATTGTATATTGATCGACGGTGCTGAGCGAAAAATTGTGGATAGCGGAGAAAATCGTTTTTTAAACACATTATGCATCTGTTCAAAAATGCTGTGGTCGCCTGTGGTGGGGATGACAGCAATCGTCTGTAGGTTGCAGAAGTCCGTGAACTCTACATAACGAGTCATAGAGGCGATAGTTAGTTCAACCACGTATGATCCACTGTTCTGGTGCAAGAAAGAGGTGTCCCGTGCTAAGTAAATGCTATAGTGATGATTGCTGTATGCGTTTCGTTAGTCTGTTGCCTATGTTCTTCCAGCTTCGGACAAGGCCAATATCCGAAATCAATCTTGACTTAAAGCGTTCTCTTGCTGTGGCTCTATCTAACATCATGCGCTTTTCCGACGTGCGAGAACCTTTAGAGATTATAGCAAATAAAGATTTGCTGTCTGTGAGGAGTTGGACTGGGACTTCACGGCCAAGAATAGACTCCAGTTCTTCGGCAAGAGTAGCTGATATATCAAAAAAGTCGGAGACGGCGGTTACTTCGCCAGCCATCGCGGAGCGCGTCACACGACGTGCTTTATACGATTTAAATGAAATCAGTATAAACCTACCAGAGCCATCACCCCTACAAGAAATTTTTTTCATTTTTATGAGTGCAAATAGAGTGCATCTTTCGGGGTGTTTAGCCTCCAACTGCACTCCGCCTGTACGCAATCCTCGTTCCAATGTGACACCTTTGGCAGGGCCTTTTAATTTTTTAATATTTTATTTCAATATTGTGAGTGCGCGTGGAGTACAAACTAAGATCGTGGGGGGTTGAAGTGCGGACAATGTAGACGCAGATGGGGTGCAACATGTATCGCGTGCACTCTAATTGCGCTCCATGTGCTTAGCGGTCATCCTCCAATGTGACACCCTGAAATTAGGCTCTAATCGCACATGCTCGCACTCAATGCGCAACCCGTTTGGCATCCATGTATCATCCATTGGTGCCTTCCAAGCTCAAATTGCACTCCGCTTTTTCCAAAAATTTGTCATAAGGTACCTAAGAGGCGTATATGTCCTAGTTGTGAGGATAGATCGGCATTATTCGCAAATGAGGAGTCTGAATATCCAATGATGCAGAGAGTTTGTACGTCAATTGGAGGGAAAAAGATCGAGACAGGGTGAGACTTGGCATAGCGGATGCTCTTGTTAAGCTGTGATATCACAGCGCTACGAGACTTAGTAAACATATCTTCGGTGACTTGAGATATCTGAAAGATCTCGAAGAGACAATCTGGGTGAGCGTTTGAGAGCCAGGCCAGTTTCATTCTCATAGAACGAAAGGTGGAGAAGCTCGCATCCGAATGAAGCTCTTCGAGCTTGCGCAGTTACCCGTTTCGTTCTATTTATACAGTCTTGTTCGGTCCATAACTTAGCGCAAAGCCAGTAAAGGTGCATGGTAGAGATTGTTCGTCGGTCGTCTTGAAAGTCTTCTTTCTTTGATCGCAAACAGATTTGAAATACTTATTACCGAAACGTATCCAGTCGTCTACATAGCATCCTGACATTCCTTGCAACAAATCGTCCTTCATGACGATATACAAAGCCGGATCCGAACGCAAGGGTTTCATACCCAATCAGCCCTTATGGTGATTGTCAAGCGTTTGATTCCATAATCATCAGACTCACACAGTCCGTAGAGAAGTTTAAGAAGCTGGAGGGATTGGGAGGGGTCTAGTTCGAATTCTGGGACTGGTTTCTTGATGAATTTCTCTCGGGAAAGAGATTCTGCAGATTGTAGATAAGCCTGACGAATGTCCGAAGTCCATATCTTGAAGCCATGGAGGTCAGCAAGTGCGAGTAGAAGGCGGATAGACTGTGGTTAAAGTGTTGCAGAGTGGTGCACCATCATGTTTTAGAGCTTGTCTCGCTGACCGCCGATGACGTACTTCATGCGGTACTGTATTTGACCATCTTGATGGCAAAGACAAATCTCTCTGGTAGCACGTTCACATCCTGAGGAATCTTCTCACGCAAGATGATTTTGAAGGTACCAAGTTCCATGAGACCTCGTATCTCGGCTTTCTTAGCATCCGTCATCTCCATCGATTGAACTCGAGATTCGTTCTTGTCGGGTGTCTCCTTTAGATAGCAGTAGTGCTTTTGAGGTGATCTGAAGGAGGAGAAAGATTGATTCGGCCCACTAAAGAAGGAAGGTGCCAGTGTCTCATACTTATAATAGTACTGGTCCTGTGCCAATTAGAATGGTATAGCCGCTCCAATGCGTACGTCCTTAACGTAGACGAGCTTGCGAGTTTCGCCCATAGCATCAATGGTGAAAGGGCCCATCCATTCTCCGATGCGATTATCGACGATCTTCTTCCTCCATACCAAGGCTTTGTCCCGAACTTTAAGTGCATGATTAGCTGCTCGTGGAATTTTGTGTCTCAGGGCCCGTTCTAGTCTAAGCTCCGCCATGCACCATGCATCTTTGCACTTCTCCTCGAGCGATTGATGCGATCTTCCCGAGGCTGGCTAGCGCGGCTCGCAGGTCTGGATCTCCGAACCACTATATACTGGTGGATATTCGCCTAGAAGATGTAGTCTGTTGCGAGACGACGTCCGAATCCTTCTCTGAAGGCTAAAACGTCTTTCAAAACTAGATGACGACGGGCTGACGGACAGAAGACGGAACGCAAATTTCCGTGACGTAGAACTCCCCGATATTGTACCACGTATACAACCAGAATGTTCTGAAATGCCATAAGCACTTCACGGCGCCCGTGGTTGTACCTGATTTTTCCAGGCCAAACGTAGAAAAGTAAATTCTTCAAACAACTTTGTGCCCTTCATCCCCTCCTGCACTTCGAAGCTTCTGGTTGGCAGGAACACAATAGATTCCACAAACGTTCGCATAAGCTTCGAAAGAGAGGCTGTGTGTTCATCATAATCGTCCCCATGCTTCGGAGGTCGAAAAAGTTCGAGACAAGATGAATAGGGGTCAGCAACGGAATTTTTCGAGACCCACCACTCAAACGTCTGCAAAAGACACACATTGAT